>JAUPMG010039623.1:0-28294 GCA_031762675.1 Pachysandra terminalis | reverse complement strand
GAGTATCGGATCTGGCGACCGGGTTTTCCATCTCCATACTTTGGAAGCTCTGCAAGAATGAAAAGAGGGGAGAAGGAGGTGTTCTGATTGAGGCTCTTCAAGTTGGTTCTTTTCAGAAGCTGTTGTTGCTTTTGCAGGTTGGTTGTGGTGAGAAAACAAAGGAAAAGGCAACAGAGCTATTAAAACTGTTGAATCTTTACAGGGATAGATTGGAATGTATCGACTCCATGGATTTCAAGAATCTCGAGAGGTCAATTTGAAGCATTATTAGAATACATGGTTTATTAGAATAGAGAGTAAAACATAGGATTGTCATCACTCAGTTCAATGTACCAAGATACAAAGTATACAATTCAGATATGCAATTGGAAATATTTCTATTTGATGGAGACAATTATTTGAAGGTGTATATTGGGGTTTGTTATGAAGGTTTATAATTAATGGTGTGCCAAGTATCTGCTGTTTGTTTTTTTTCATTACCAAGAACAATAAAAAGTCTTTGATGTTTTAGGAAGTATATATATATATATATGTATGTGTTTCCTGGTGATATTCTACAATTTCTTCTGGTTGAGAAGATGTACTATCAATAATGAATTGACAAATTATAATCTCAAGCATATAGCTTTAATGAATATAATGGATTTAGCACTCATGTTGGCTTTTATTATGTTGAGGTTTAGTATCATTAAAGTTTTTTAGGCTATATATATTTTAAGTCTTCTTTTTTATTTTTCCATTACGGGTGGTTTGAGTGGTGTCAAGCCCCAAAGTTAGATCCCTTGATGTTAAAGGTTGTAACTGATTAGAAATGAATTAACTGATACTTTACATCCCCCAAATAAAATAGGATAGGGTGACCAAAATCGAAATCCTAGTTTTTCGGTAGGAAATATTAATTTCTTGAAATTTTCAGACGCAATAATTGAAATTTCACCAAATATTTCGGTGTTATTTCATCGAAATAAATTCAGTTTCATCATTTGATTTCAAGAGGATATTTAACGAAATTTTCAAACGAAATCACCGAAATTTCACCAAATATTTCAACATTTTTTCACCAAAATAAGTGCACTCACCACATTATACTTTATGGATGCTAGAATTTGTATCCAAACTATTTTTGGATACTTATATACATTGTATTTTTTGGATGTTGTATTTATTAATTTTAAATTTTTACATCATTGTACATCATCAACAAATATCTTATATATTACTTTTTTTAAATATAATATTAATAAATAGCATATATTTCAATGAAGAGATGCCTTTTTTTTTATTAATTAACCTTTTTTTTTTTTGTATTTGATAAGAAGCTACTAAAATAAAAAAGAAGAACTATACACATTAATTCAATATTAAAAAAAAATTAATTATTTCAGTAAAATATCCAAAATTTTCGGTATAAAATTTACCAAAATTTTACACTTTTTCAGAACTAAATTTTGATTCATCTTTTGGGCTGCATTTGAACCGACTTGTGGTTTTGGATAAGCACTCATTGGATTAGTGACTCAATGGGAGCACTTATCTACAACAACAATAAGTTTCTTACGTGAAGTAAACAGTATTTGGTAAAAACATTTATTTAAATGTTTATAAAAAAAATATTACTAAGGTTTTGGAATAGCTAACCGCATAAGTTCTGTCAGCAACTTCTCCTTATGGGTAGCCTTTCTCTACTGTTCATGAGTAAGCACATACCCATTATGTGATGCCAATTACACCTCCATGAAATCAAAATCTCAGAAAATTTGAACGAAATTTAAAACCTGAGGAGCCAACGTGTTGTTGCCTTTGGAAGAGGACATTTTCTTTTGAGAATGGATCAAAACCGGCTTAATAATTCTGAATCGAGTCTTCATGACAGTTTTTAGTTTTTGCCTGTGGCAGTTGAGGTGGCACCACCCGATTGGTGCACATATTGCTTAAGCAATAAGGAAAGAGACTTCTCAGTCCATCATAAATCCCTCTATAGCTAGCTTTCTTGGTCACGTAGGTAAACCTTTTCTCTCTCTCTCTCTCTCTCTCTCTCTCCTATATTGCTTTCATACGTAGCCTCTCACGAGGATGTTATAGTTGGAAGTAAATCTCAATCTCAGTCAAATAATTAAGTCCTTTTACCAAAATTTCAAGCACATGAATGAATATCAAAAGTATTAGATGGTCGGTGTCTCTTTTCTTTAATTCAAAAGCAAACAAGTTTGAAGTCTTTCTATTAGAGATAGATCCGAATTCTACTCGTTTCCAGCCAATTAAGTTCTTACACAATAAAATCTGATTTTTCAACACTGCGTAGTACATAGTTCAAGTATGAACTTGGAATTTAGATTTGTTTTGGTCTTCCATACCAACTTGTTATGCTCATACTTCAAGTATACATAAATAACACACACCTCTCTTTTCCTTTCTAAAATATCAGTTGCATCTCTTAAGGTTAGGTTTGAAAGGAAGTCACACTCACCGCCCTCGTGTTGAGTTACAAAAATTTGACGAAAATTGACGAGTAAGCCACACTAAAAACTAAAGTACCCCTCTTTAATCTCGTGAACTTTAAAAGCACATTTATGCCCCTAAAAACTAAACATTAACTATCTATGTTACCCTTTTTATCTATTTATCTTTAAAGTGTTTTTTGTAAGTTGCACGACCTCTTCTTCTTTCTCTCCTCGTAGCAAAGGAAAATCGTAGAATCTTTTGACAGAATCTTCTGCACAGCTGAAAGGATAGATCAAGATAACTTTTTTTATAGATCTTCGAGTTCATACAAACATGAACCATCAGGGTGCTGTTTGTTGTGGCCGAAATAGCTTCGCTCATTGTGACTGGTCGGAGATTGCTCCAACGCCGATGGGTGCTGCTATTGAAAGGGTTTTTACAAAGAATAAAAATCACTCTATAAAAAGTTAAAAAATCCCTAAATCAACAAAAAGATTAGTGTAATTTAGCCTTTCAAAAATTTAGTTTTGTATACATATAATATTGTTTCATCTATGAGATTATTGCAGTAAAAACACAATAAGGCGTTAGTTTTTGGATGGACACCATCTGACATGGGACAAAGTGGTATTTCAGAAAGGAGAAGAGAGATGTGTGTTATTTACATATACCTCGAGGGAGGTTAATGTAAATTGTCCTAATAATAAAAATAAAAGTATTTATCACTTTGCACCGTTCGATCAAGGGGTCCCACAGAATAACAAAAAGACTGCTCATCCCATCCTTCCAGTAAATCATTAGCTTCTCTCTCAGACGGGTCCCTCAGAATAACAAAAGATGAGATGAAAGCTTCTCTCTGTTGTATGTTGTAGGTCTTCTCATGTGGGGTCGTAACCCTACTTGCACAGTTGCATTCAAATATCCTTAATATACAGATAAGCATCGGCAATGACTTGTACATTCTTTGGAAAAATAGAAGCTTCTGATTTAGCTGAGATATGCTTAAGACCAACGAATATGACCCGGGCCCGGCTTGTGCTTTTGGATAAGCACCCATTCGATACCCGATTTGTGCTTTTGGATAAGTACTTATTAGACAAGTGACTCAGTTGAAACACTTATCCACAGCAATAATAAGCTCCTTATTTGAAGAAAGTAGCACTTGGCAAATACATTTATTTGAAGTGCATATAATAGTTTAAGGGTAAAATAGATATTATAAAACAATTATTCAAGTTTAGGTATAACATTTATTTAGTGCTTATGAAACTTTAGAGGTAAAATAGGTATTATAAAATATTACTAAAGCTTAGAAATAACTAACCTCACAAGTGATAGGAGAAACTGCTCTCAGCAGCTTCTTGTTATGGTTGTTTATGGGTAAGCACTTACCCATTAGGTATTACCAAACACATTTTTAAATTTGAAAAAGTGCTTTAATAAGCTAATATAAGCTGAAATAAGCATTAGCCAAAGTGACTCAATGAGAGCACTTATCCACAACAAGAAGCTGCTTACTTGAAAAAAAAAATAAGGTTTGGTAAATTCATTTAAGTGCTTATGAAAATTTAGGAGTAATATTGGCATTATGAAAATATTACTAAAGTTTAGAAATACTGCACAAGTGATAAGAGAAGCTGCTCACATCAGCTTCTCTCCCGTGTCGGGAAAGCATTGCTGATAGGAAGAACCAATAGACATAGCTGCAAAGGTCCAGCACATAAACAGAGGTCGTCTGCTTTAATATTTTGGTTTAACCTGGTATGTGTACTGGCTTCGAAACTAGACACAAGTGCCTGTTGTGCACCTCCTCACTTCCAGTTAAAAGAACTCCGGATTGCAAAAGTGGACGAGGGTAGATGCTATCTTGCATTTGGCTACGGGTAAGCACTTGCCTATTAGGTGTTACCGAATACACTTTTAAATTTAATAAGTGTTTTAATAAGCTAGAAGCTGAAATAAGTGCCTATAGAAGCAATGCCAAACGCACCTTAATAAGCTATAAGCTGAAATAAGCACTTACATAAGCCGGGTCAAACCCAGCCATAGTTTTTTCTCTACTGTTCAACAGATTATACTTAATAAAAGAAGAGAGAAAAACAGATTTGATGGCACTAATTAAGTCTTCGTTCAAATCAAGCTGTGCACGTGCTGTCCTGGGTCAATTATGGACGATATTGAGAGAGAGAGAGAGAGAGAGAGAGAGAGAACAGATGCATATACAACCATGCTGGGACCCTCTTTTCCTGTGGAGATCCTGATAGTGCAAGTGTTTTGCTATTGTGTATATAGTAAATGAGTATAAAACAGAAGAAGAGAAAACAACTCGGATACATCATCAACTCAGTACGATATGACAAACACTTCCACATTGAATAACAGCATTGCACAAGATCGCATATACAACCATGCTGGGACCCTCTTTTCCTGTGGAGATCCTGATAGTGCAAGTGTTTTGCTATTGTGTACATAGTAAATGAATATAAAACAGAAGAAGAGAAAATAACTCGGATACATCATCAACTCAGTACGATATGACAAACACTTCCACATTGAATAACAGCATTGCACAAGATCACAAGTCAACAAATTCTAAAAGATCTATATCCTCGAGATGATCAGCACTGAACTGTTAGTTTTTTCCATTCTGTGATAAAAAAAAAAAAAAAAAAAGAGGTTCGCTGGGCTAATAGCTATGTAAATTAGGGGAGGGGCAACAGTTTCCACATAGAAGATTATAGGGAAACATGCAGCAACAACAGGTGTGAAAATGAAATTTTGACCTATTGAACAATCACATGGTTTTAAATTTCCATGAAATTTCCCTTTATGAAAGGCACCAAAAATCACCCATACATCGAGAATTCGCTCAGTTTGAAATTTTCTTTTTTCATTAAAAAAAATTACAGAAAACATTGCGAAAAAAGTGAAATTTCCCTCGAATTTCCCCTATTCTAAAGGTACGAAATTTTCCTCGAAATCAAAATTTCAAACCATGACCATCACTGCAGTTGTGACATCTGTGCCATCCAGAACTAGATGACCTTCCAGAAAAACATGTTCCAAATTAATGAATAGGTTCAGTTGCAATATTTGCTATATACTGCATTTGTGTGATTCATTTGTGCTTGCAACCGTGCAATAAAAATAACGAACAGAACTGTACAATCTGCTAAAAATGTGTAATAATGGTTCCAAAATTATCTTTCAAGGAAAGAGGAAAATGAAAAATAACAAGGCATGTAAACTAAAGCAATTAACATGAAAGAAGACAGGTTTACATAAGAAACTACAGTAAACCGTTGTGTAAAATAAAACAAGGTAAAAGAAGAAACATAGATGTAATTTCTAAGTAAAAGTTGTGCAGATTCATATTGTGTGTTCCTCTGTTGTAAGAAAAGGAATGATAAAGCAGAATAAAACAATCTTAACACAATTAAAATGCTCTGATATAGAAACAAAGATGTTCATCCCTAAAACCCCAATGTGAAAGGAAAAAGTGCTTCTCCTACTCCTATACCATTGACTATATCAGCAACTTGTGATGTGAAGCTTTATATTTGAAAATAGGACCTAACTTTTGGCTGATATCAACCTAATGGGATGGTTGTAACCAACTTATCTATCACGTTATTTTGGACAGACAAAAAAAACATACAATGATGGAATAAAAAGCTCCTCACTTTAACCAAAAAGAAGAAAGAAGAAAGAAAAAGGAAAAGGGTGAAGAGAAAGAAGAAGAAATAAGAGGCATGGTTGCCAAGGTTTAATTCAACTATGCCCCAACTAAAAAAAAAAAAAACTATACTTCAACTATAATTAGAAGTTCAAAAAGACTGCTGATAACAAAATAAACTTGTACAAATAAATGCACACACACGGAATATGAAAGCAGCAGCAAAAGCACATTACCAATGGCATCATAAGATCTCCAAGACAAGTCACAATATTCAGTGCAAAATAACAATAATTGAACCTTAACCCCAACTCATGCAAGACGACCTTCATGGGAAAGCAACTACTGATTCTTGTACCTCTTCTCAGCTTCCTCCAGATTTTGGATCTCTTTGTGATATTTACAAATGCGGTAAATACACCTTCACCCACAGACACAAACACGATTTCAGCATAAAATAGCAGAAAAGTGCACAATCCTACAGTTTGAGAAGGAAATATAGCTTAGGGTGCTTGCCACATACCAATACAGAAGACATGCAGCAACACAGAGAACAATGTTCCTTTGAGCTTTGTAAATCTATATAGAATGTCAACAGTATCATGAACATAAGTACGCAGTTTTTAATGTAAAAGCAGGAAACTGGAAAAGATTAAAAAAAGATTTAAAAAGAAAATTGCACTTCCTTTTCCCACAACTTGTACTATGGCCCTATGGGTGGCAATAGGAAAACCCATGTTGAGTTCAGATCAGCCTTGAGGGTGACTTGGTTTTACACACTTGACCTGGGATGTTTCCAAATCCAAATCAGGTTGAGATAGGACAACCCAAACCCCAAAAAGCAGACAGCTTGACTAAGTTCATTGGATTTCATCCAATCATCACAGCCTCAACCCGAATCACAAACAGAATCCAAGACAAGTTTGGGTAAGCCGACCCAAAACCTGGAGGAGAAATGCAAGCAAGTCCACCCCCTGAATCAACAATGACCTACTTCTAATTCCTTATATCCTCTTCTCTCTTGTCCTCACACAGATCCTTCTGCCTCCCCTTTTCTCTCTAGCTCACACAGACATCTTTCAGCATCCATACTGAAGTAGAGAAATGCAATCCATGAATTCACATAGATAAACCCGTGTTTTGTCATTATACAATTCGTGGATTGGGTTGTCCACACTCAAAATGCAGATTTCCATTCTGGTTACCAAAGTAGATATCCACTTGGGCGGATTCAGTGACTAAACTTTTACACGTGCGGCTTGTGTACAATGATCATTATAACATTATTGTAATGGTTAATAATGTCTCATGCCTTGAAAGACGGTCTTAATATTTTCTGATTTACCAATATAAATATCATGGTTTTTCTGTTATTGCCAAAATAACAGCTGTTATTCCACTATATTGGACTTTATTATTGACTTAATATTACTTGGCTGATATTGTATTATGTTTATTCAATGGAATTTTAAAATATTTTTTGAAGAATAATTGAATATTTAAACATTAACAAAATTTACAGAGTAGAGCCCTCCATTAATTCGACTGTTATTTCAGTTATAATGGTCAATATCATTCTGATCCCATTAGCTTGATGATCATATTGACGTTACCTTAAACTACGACTACAAAGGAGGAAATAAAAATAAATTTTACCTATAATGCATGCAGCATTACTATCAATATGTAACATGATAATCACAACATGCGGAAGGCCTGCAAGGTCTACAACCTAAGGCCCTAGAAATTGGTCCATGATCTGGAGTTGGGCCCAAATCCGACACCAGGTCTAGCCATTGCACCAAACTTACAATATTTATTTTGTTTTCTTTATGAAAATAGGTAATGAGTGAACTGTAGTATAGGTTGTACACGGCCACAGGCAGCCACTGATGCATCTAACTGAGTGACTCATGAAATAAGATGTAGATCATCCCTCCATCTGCATATATAGGAAGACGCATGGATAAGCATAATCATTTGAGTCTTGTTATTCAAATTTCCTTTTTTTCCTGAGCTGTGATGTGTGACTTCAAGAATCAGGTTAATGTAGTGAAAATATAATCTCTTCTCTTTTGGGACTTGCAAGTAATGTGATTCGACTTAAAAACAAGGTTTTATGGTCCGGGACTGGGTACCGGACTGGAAACGGACAGTTCCGGTCAGTACCGGACGGTACTGACATGAACGTTGTATCAAAGTTGTATATTAAGCAATGAACCTCAAGAAATTTGTGGCATGAATTATAAAGGCAATGATAAACTATAAAGTATTATTCATCAAATGCAATAAATCAACTACCAAAGAAACAAACAAAAATTTATCCAAAAGAAAAAAAAAATGTAAGACAACGGAATCCACAAAAAAAAGTACCTCAGTATCAACTCCGACTACACCAACTACTACCCCTATTAGGCTCATCATCCTCATCCATCGCCCTCTACTGATGAGTGTAGTGTATTGGGTTATACTCCTCCGAGAATAAGAGGTTAACCATCTCCTCACCATGAATAGGTGTTGCAATGACAAAAGTCTGATAGTCGTAATAACCAAAGGTCCGATTGCTTGGGCTTCCACTCGACTGCGGAATCTGCTAATTGCTACTCTCGTAAGAGGACTGCAGTTGATCTCGTTATGGATCCGAATACGTGTGAGGGTAACTCCCATTCGAATGACGGTGCTCGTATGAGGGGTCTCCATGTTCGTAATAATTCCCAACCCCATGCTCCTAAAACGCTCATGTAAAGCATTTGTATATCCATACGCATCACGAGACCCTGTATAACCATCCGGAGGCTCTGCGTCTCATCTGGATCCGTGTGTTGTCATACAAATGTTCCTCAATGCTGACGTTTTGTACTAAGTTGGAGGGGTATACCATCGTGCTCAGTATCCTAGGGGCGACATAGTGATCATGCATCATAAGTAATACACGCTCACTACCACTATCGCCATCAGATGTGCCCACACCAGACGAAGCACCTGCACCCAATGTCAAACCACCAACTGTACTCCCATGCCCAGTATTATCATCATCGTCGTCGTAATTAACGCGTCTACATGGTGACTCATCCTCTGGATCACTATCAACCTTAACTGCACGTGTCCACTCATCGAGTATGTCACCCTCAAAATATTATCTAAATTTATCGGATTGTTGTACTTGTCGTCCATATACAAACACGCATCATCAGATTGTAATGCATGTATACAAGTTGATTGATCTTTTTTGCCTTCAGGCGATTATGAGATTTTGTATGGATATTTGACCATGTGCTCAAATTTATCTTGCAATCAAATGAGGAGCATATTACACTTATCACTTTAAGTAAAATATCACACAAGTGTGGTGAATGAGTTCCATAGTTGTTCCACCACAAACCTACGATAAACATATGATTAATAGATTACAATTCAATCTTAACATAAGAATTATCTAGATTTTCTACAATTGAAAATTTAATGTTAAAGTGTAAGATTTCTTATATAGAAGATCCTTATCTCGTTGCCTGACCACAATTCTCTCCGAACCGCTAGATCGCATTCTTAAAATCTCAAATCTTACAAGAAAATATTTGACAACTAAATGAGAAACATACCTAACGAGCACTAACACATTTAAAGATGGATTTCAAAATAACAATACAAACTCAGTTACAACATACCTTATTAATTGGGCTAGCAGCTCGATCCATATCTGGTTCCAGACGCTCAATGGTATCTCGGAGTGCAACGACATATCATGTTGATATTGGTATGCCGGATTAAGGAAATAAGTTGTTCAAATAAGAAATGCATAGGTTATATACTTTATCTAATTTGACTTAAATATTTACCTTTAATATTTAATGAGTATCGCAATATAATTTAACTCACATGCAGCATGTATGTCCTGATGTAATTGATTATTTCATCGGTAATCAAGGATTTCCTAATATCTCTTATAATTTTTCACACTCACGTGAATGGCGGGTTTGGCTCTATCAACTCCCTCATAGATAATGGGCATGGTTGGCTTCTTGTTCTGATCAACCAACTCAAGGAACTTCATCAGTGACTCCATAACCTACGCTACGTAATCTACTTTAGGACAAAAGCTATATCCAAGTAAAATACTAATAACCTCCTTGACTGCAGCCTTCTTTGTCTTTGATAGGCATATTTTATGTTGAATGGTTTGCCAATCGTCGAATACAAACATATGCTTCAAACCAACTTGATACCTCAGAATGTTGTCAATGGCAATTAACTCTGTGGCAAATCTAGTGATGCCGGGCCTTAGCAATCTCTTCCATCAGTGAGCTCCCGCTTCATTAAATTCACTAGCATGCTACTATTATAGATAAAGTAAACTTCTTCCTTGTGTTGATCGCATCACCAACTCTGCAAATTTTTATCAGATTCTCAAGCCTTAGATCAAGGCAATGAGTGGCACACAGAGTTCAGTATAGGTGGGTCTTTTCTCCATTAACAACTTGCCGGTAACTTTATAGGATGTCTCATTATCACTAACCACCTGCTACAAATTAATTAATAAATACAAGTATAACATAATTTACAAATTCATAGAATTTCAACTACAAGTACGTAAAACGAAATCTTACATGTATACGTATAACATTCTCCTCTCTCTAATATCTCCAACCTTCTTGTTCATCAGCTTAAAAATAAATTCCTTCGTCTTGCTGACAAGAGAGATGTCTCGCTCTTCAAAAAACTTAGATGACAATCACAGTAGACCAAAACATTTATGATGCTTTTCCTTGTACATGATTATCATCCATCACACATGGTCGTCACATCCTATGTCTTCCCTTCTTTTCTGATCATCTAAATATGTATGAAACTCATCAACTTCTTCCTTAAGATACATACCACTCATCTGAGCCGGAGTGGGTCCCCTAACGCTAAGCCCCGCTGATGCTATCATATCGATCATACTCTAAAAATATGGGGCCTTTGTAGCATTAAATGGATGTCAGTAAACAAAAAAAAAACTTCATGTAAGCCTTCCAACCTTGTGCATCCACTTCTTACTGAAAACATCCTTCAATCTTTTTTACTTTGAACCATTTAAAGGATATAAATAGGGGTCTGTGCCCTTAATCGTCTTCTCTTTGGATGTTGGTGCCAACATCGGATCTCGAGTAAGTAACCTCTTCTAGTACTAAATGCATTCTGAAACATACTAGCACTTATTCCGTACACACATTTGCATATCTTCAGCAACCAATGGGAAGATGACACGTGGAGAAAAGTACAAGCAAGTAAAGCTCACTCACAGGTCCAAGTGTCCAAGCAACACGGAACGCAAGTATGACAACCACACGATCGAATATAGCATTTGAATATTAAAGCGGGATTTGTTATTGCAACTGAATTGAACAGTTGAATAACTGATCGAAGAAAGGTTATAAATACACAAAGAGGACCAGTTTCTCAAGTCCCCTTCAACAATAACACAAAACTAGCGCAACGCTACTCAAACCCCACGATCGTTTATCTCCCATTTTGTTGCTTCCATTGCAACAACGGTGTTTGATCCTTCTCTTGCTCACCAGCCACTTTCTCCCTGGAGTACTGCTCTCAACCTTAGATGCTTTTCTAGCCTGCATATGGGCACGACCGCTAGAACTAGCCCCTCCGTTCACCAATCAACCCAGTTAAAGTCTGCTACTCCCAACCCTAGACCGATCTCCGTTGCAACCCCTCGAGAAGTTGCTCTCAATCCAAACAGTCATTAATCCAGCCTGCTAGTGGGTCACGGTCGCTGAGATAACCATTGTTGGTTCATCAGTCTTCTTTCTATCTTTTTCTATTCTGTTTTTTTTTTTTTTCAAAATTATCCAATGTCTCTGATAATTTAGTCATGAATAATTTTTTTATTAAAAGCAAGATCTTTGGTGTTTGGTTTTTTTTATCGATAAGATCTTTGGTGTTTTATTCTAACTGTTGTTCCTAATTGGCATTGTATTTATATTATCTGAAGGATCAAACGGACCCATAACAAAGAAAGAACTCCAACCTTTGTCAATCGCCTAAGAAAGGAAGCATATCTGGTGGCTGATCGCACAACCGATTGTCTAACCACTCGGTTTAGTCAGTGTGGATCAGTGCCTGGGTCAAAAGTTGAACCCTTACTCTCAGACTAAACTAAGTCCTAGCACGCCCACGCACATCACACACACTTACCAAGACACCACGTGCTGAGCACGAGCCGCGAAGGGTGAATCGGAGGAATTTGGTAGGAACAATACCAACCTCTTACGACTAGCAGCACTAGAGGATCTCCCCTCGTCATACTATGACGGTCGGTCTGAAACAGAATGCCACCTGTAATCATCTATGTGTAGGGTGTCCAAACTCTACCTCCGAACAAACTCAATCTGCTCCCTCTCTAACTCAATGAGATCATCGTCATCATCACCCTCCTCACCCTGGCCTCCACTACCAAACATCACCTCCTCATTGACTGATGCTAATACTCATCTTTTCTCCGTTTCTCTGCTCGTCTTTTCTAGACCCCCTGATCGTATGTGTTCCTACATGGCATGCATAAGCTCCTCAGATACCTTAGTGCATCCAATTACCTCGCCCTTCTTATGGGCGAGTTGCTTCAATCTGGTAATGTCACCCCATATATCTCTCCCACAATAGTTGCACAGTATGTGCTTAGGATATCCTCCAATCATAGTACCATACTGCCAACAAATATAGGGTTGTTGAGGCATTGTGTATATCACTTCTTCAATCTGAAAAATGATAAGCAATAATCATTGTCCTTGAGCCTTCAATCACTTTAATTGCCCTAATTTTAACATTTATTTCAAAAAAGGAAAAAAGAAAACCCCAAAATCTCAAATTATAATACAATAATCAAAAAATTACAAAAATTTTAAAAAATAAAATAAAACACAATCTCGCATCAATAAATCAGTGTTTACAACGCATAACCCTTCAATCACTTTAATTACACTGATTTTAGCATTTTATTTCAAAAAAAATAAGAAAATCCCAAATTATAATATAATAATCCAAAAATTACAGAAATTTAAAAAAATAAATAAAACACAACCCATCATCAATAAATCAGTTTTTACAATGCATAACCCTTCAATCACTTTAATTGCACTAATTCAAACATTTTATTTCAAAAAAGAAAACCCCAAAATCCCAACTTATAATGATAATCTAAAAATTATAGAAATTTAAGAAAAAAAAAACATAACCCATAAATAGATCTACACTAGTTAATCAAATGCATGCTTTACAATAATTTAAATGGAAAAAAAAATTACCTTTTAAAAGAAAACCCAAAATGTTTTGGGATTTCGACAAAAAACTTGGAAATCCGGAACTAAGGAGTTGTCGATTTGAGAAAAGAACGCTCTAATCTTGAAAGAGCACACAAAAATAAAGGGTTGAACATCTTTGAAAAAAAATGAGTTTAGATGCTGTTATGAGCTTGGGACGCCTGAAAATGGTGTCCCAAGCTCATCTTTGTGTTTTTATAAGTCCGTACCAGTTGTACTGGTCTCGTGACCGGTACAACTGGTCATACTGCTTCAGCTCGAAACAGACCATTGGCCCAAACCGGTCCAAGTAAGGACCATCCGGTCCAAGTACGGATCGTCCGGTCCAAACGTAACATTTTTTTTTTTAAATCAAGACCATCCACTCCGGTCCAAAGTTGGACTAACCAATCCTTTTATTTTAAAAAGGATAACAAAAATAAAAAAAATAAAAATAAAGGGACTGGTTGTACCAGCCACGTGTCCAGTACAAATGATTGTACCACTTGTACCGGCCAGTCCAAACCAGTACCAGTCTAAACCGGTACAAGATTTTTCCTATATATTTTTAGGATCGCAAGCATGGACCGGACTGCTAGAGGCAGAGTAGAACCATGCTTCAAAAAGAGGTGCTTATGGTGAAACTATGATTCCTTTCTCCTGGAGCATGTATCTCACCACATTTATCACCACAACTCTCATCTCTCCTTATCCTTCTTATGTTTATTTTGCAATTGTTGTCTTGATCAATTTCAGTGAACAACCTAAACCATGATTCTACAAACCAGTCCAATCTGGTTCCAGCTTGCGATCCTAAAAAAATATAGGAAAAATCTTGTACGGGCCAAGAATGGATACAGATACAAATGGTACAATCATTTGTACCGAACACGTGGCCAGTACAACCGGTCCTTTTATTTTTATTTTTTTTTCATTCTTTTAAAAAAAGAAATGGATCGGACAGGCCAACTTTGGAACGGAATGGATCAGACCGGTCCATACTGGTCCCACGACTGGTATAGACAATCCCGATTTTAAAAACAAAATGATATATTTGGACCAGACGGTCCTTACTTGGATCAGTCCCAACCGATCCGAAGCAATAGGACCAGTTGTACCAGTCTCGTGACCGGTACAACCGGTACAGACTGATAAAAACGCAGAGATGAGCTTGGGACACCAATGATCTTCGACTCCTCCCTCCCCATTTTATGTGCCCTTCAAGATTAGAGCCTTATTTTCTCAAATCTACAACTCCTTAACTGCATATCTGCAAGTTTTATGTTGAATCCCAAAAGCTATTGGGTTTTCTTTTAAAAGGTAAAATCTTTTCTATTTTTCCATTTAAATTATTGCAAAGCATGTATCTGATTAATTAGAGGGTAGAGGGTTGTATTTTTTTTAAAACAAATTCTGTAATTTTTTGATATTATGATTTGGGGTTTTCTTTTTTCTTTTTTTTTTTTTGAAATAAAATGTTAGAATTAGTGCAATTAAAGTGACCGGAGGGTTATGCATTTTAAAAACTGATTTATTGATCATCGATTTTTTTTTTTTTTTATTTCTATAATAGTTAGATCGTCATTTTATAATTTAAGATTTTTGGGTTTTCTTTTTCTTTTTTTGAAATAAAATGTTAGAATTAATGCAATTAAAGTGGCTCAGGGGTTATGCATTGTAAAAAATGATTTATTGATGATAGGTTGTATTTTTCTGTAGCTTTTAGATTATTATATTATAATTTAGGATATTGGGGTTTTCTTTTTTCCATTTCTGAAATAAAATGTTAGAATTAGTGCAATTAAAGTGATTGAAGGGTTATGCATTGTAAAAATCGATTTATTGATGATAGGTTATGTTTTTTTTCTGTAATTTTTAGATTATTATATTATAATTTGGGATTTGGGGATTTTCCTTTTTCTTTTTTGAAATACAATGTTAAATTAAGTGCAATTAAAGTGATTGAAGGCTTATGGGCAATGATTACTGCGTGTAATTTTTTCAGATTGCATAAGTGATATGTAATACCTCGACAACATGATACTATAATTGGAAGTCATCCTAAGCACGTACTATGCAAATACTACGGGAGAGATATATGGGGTAGCAATACGAGATTGAAGGAGCACCTCACCCATAAGAAAGGCGAGGAAACTGGATGCACTAAGGTAAATGAGGACTTTATGTAGGCCATGCAGGAACGAACACCTACAATCAGGGGGGCAGAAAAGACAAGCAGAGAAACAGAGAAAAGAGGTATTAACATCACTTAACGAGGACGTGATGTTTGGTAGTGGAGGCCAAGGTGAGGAGGGTGATGATGATGATCTCATTGACTTAGAGAGGGAGCAGATTGAGTTTGCTCGGAAGTAGAGTTTGGACACCCTTCCCACAGATGATTACAGGAGGCATTTTGTTTCAGCCCGGCCATCACAGTATGACGAGGAAGGGTCTTCTAGTGCTGCTAGTCGTAAGAGGGTGGTGCTAGTATGTTTCAACAGGCCTTTAGTACTAGAGAGAGGCCACCTACTTAAGATATGATGCCAGCACCAGCACCAAAAGAGCAACCGATTAGGGATACACAGCAAAAAAGATTGAAAGATTTTCAGCAAGAAGTGGATGCACAGGGTTGTAAGGGCTTGTACGAAGTTTTTTTTGTTTAATGTCATATCATTTAAAGCACAAAGGGCCCATATTTTAAAAGTATGATCGATATGATAGCATCAGTAGGGCCTGGTGCCAGGGGACCCATTCCGACCTAGATGAGTGGTATGTATTCTTAAGGAATAAGTTGATGAACTTCGTGCATATTTAAATGATCAGAAAACATGAAAGACGTGGGGTGTGACGATCATGTGTGATGGATGGTACTTACGTACAAGGAAAAGCATCATAAATGTTTTGATCTATTGTGATCATTATCTTACTTTTTGAAGAGCGTAGACGAATCTAATGTCAATAAGACAAAGGAATTTATTTTTAAGTCGATGAACAAGATGGTTGAGAATAATTATTTGGTCTATTGTGATCATTATCTTACTTTTTTGAAGAGTGTAGACGTCTGTAATGTCAGCAAGACAAAGGAATTTATTTTTAAGCCGATGAACGAGATGGTTGAGAAGATTGGAAAGGAGAACGTTATATATGTAAGATTTCATTTTACGTATTTGTATTTGTATTTGAAATTCTATAAACTTGCAAATTATGTTATACTTGTATTTATTAACTCATTTGTAACAGGTAGTTAGTGATAATGAGACATCCTATAAAGTTTTCGGCAAGTTGTTAATGAAGAAAAGACCTATCTATAATGTCCTCCATGTGTCGCACATTGCCTTGACTTAAGGATCGAGAATATGACAAAAATTAGCAAAGTTGGGGATGCGATCAACACAGCAAAGAAGATTACTTCCCTCATCTATAGTCTATACTAGCAGCAGGCTAGTTCACTGATGGAAGAGATCTGCTAAAGCCCGACATCACTAGATTTGCCACAGAATTAATTGCCATGGAAAGCATTCTGAGGTATCAGGTTAGCTTGAAACAGATGTTTGTATCAGACGATTGGCAACCCATCCAACATCAAATATGCCCATCAAAGACAAAGAAGGTTGAGGCAAAGGAGGTTACAAGTATTTTACTTGGAGATGACTTTTGGCCTAAAGCAGATTGTGTAGTATAGGATTAGTTCTAAAACTCACCGAGTTAACACGAAACTCGACCGAGTTAACACGAAACTCGACCGAGTTAACTCGACTCAACAATTTTTCGAGATAACTCGGCTAAAAACTCGTTCTAGAATTAACTCGACCGAGTTTGCGATTTACTCGATGAGTTTATCAAAACCGACTTGACTCGTTTTGGCTCGACTCGTTTAAGAGAAAAAGTCGAATCTTACATTTTTCCTTGGCAGACACGTTAGCTTTTTTCCTTTTTTTTTTTTTTTTTGATCAATAACGAAGATTGCATAAAAAGATAAGAAGAATGTACAAAAGGCAAAGGTAATCGGTTCCCCAAGACAGAGAACCAACTACGCAGAGAAAACAGAAAAAGAGTGTAAGAAGTCCCAAAAGAAACAAAAGAGACAATACAAAAACTACATACCAATAATAGTCTCCCAACATCTAACCAAGTCCGAAGAAGTCACATTCTGAAATTCTGGAAGAGCCTTACACCAAACAGCCATAGTTCCCACAATCAAATCAATGATACGGTTCGGACTCCTCCAAATATTCTCAAAAATCCTATTATTTCGCTCACCCCATAAATGCCATAAAATGCAGAAAAACATTAGCTTTTTTCCTTGCCTGCACTTAATGCTTTGGATGCCACAAACAAGTTTACTTTTTTCCTTGTCAGAGTAATGATTGATGATTTCCTAGCCCATTAAATTTGGGCAACAGTATGCTGGCACCAAACGGGAGTGAATTAGTCCACATGGCTCACTATTATTGGATAAACTCAATATTTATCCAATAATAAAATATTTGAATAAATATTATTTTATATAAAATTTATAATTTATAAGCATTAAAATGTTAAATCTATTGATCTGATTTTAAAATATTAAATTACTTTACTTGTAAGTATTAAAATATTAAATTATTCATGTTAAATTTAAAATTTTCTTATTTTAAGTATTTCTAGAAAATTATATTAAACTTATTAATTTATTATTATTATTAGTATTATTATTATTATTATTATATATACACATCGAGTCAAGTCAAGTTCTCGAGTTAACTCTATTCAGTAAACTTTCGAGTCGAGTCGAGTTTCCGCGTTTTCAAACACCGAGTATAGGTTACGGAGCCATTGGTGAGGGTCCTTAAAATGGTTGATCAGAACAAGAAACCAACCATGCCCATTATCTACAAGGGAATTGATAAAGCCATACTTGTCATTCAGGCGATTGTGAAAAATTATAAGAGATATTGGGAAATCATTGATTACAAGTGGGAGAATCGACTACATCAGGATATACATGTTGCAGGTGAGTTAGATTATATTACGATAATCATTAAATGTTAAAAGTAAATATTTAAGTCAAATTAAATAAAGTATAACTCAATCTATGCATTTCCTTTTTGAATAGCTTATTTCCTTAATCTTGCATACAAACATCAGTATGATATGTTGTTGCACCCCAAGATACGAGGGGGTTATTGTGAGCTATTGAGTGCTTAAAGCCTGATATGGATCAATCTGCTAGGGCAATTAATGAGGTATGTTGTAACCACATTTGTTTTGGTATTTTGAAATCTATCTTTAAATATGTGTTAAACGCCCGGTAAGCATGTTTTTCATTTAGTTGTCAAATATTCTCTTATTAGATTCGAGATTTTAAGGATGCAATCGGGTGGTCCGAAGAGGCAATTGTGGTCAGGCAACGAGATAAGGATCTTCCATAGAAGATATCTCATACTTTAACATTCAATTTTCAATTGCGGAAAATCTAGATAATTCTTATGTTAAGATTGAATTGTAATTTACTAATCATATGTTTATTTTAGGTTCGTGATGGAACAACTATGGAATTCAGTCGCCACATTTACATGATATTGCACTTAAAGTGATAAGTGCAATATCCTCCTAATCTGGTTGCGAGAGAAATTTGAGCACATGATCGAATATCTATACAAAATCTCATAACCGTCTAAAGGCAAAAAAAGATCAATCAACTTGTATACGTGCATTACAATCTGGGGATGCGGGTTCCTAACCTGACACAACGAGATACAGATGACGAGTACAATTCGATATTTTTTAAGAGGATGACATACTCGATGAGTGGACACGAGAGGGACGAGTCACTACTTGATGACTTGTCCAATGAGTTGTTACAATCAAATGAGGACTATGAGGCTGGTAGTGGTCCATGTGCAGTTAATGTTGATAGTCATCCAGATGATGAATCACCACATAAATGCGTTGATGATGATGATGATGATTATACTAGGCCTAGGAGTACAATTGGTGATTTGACATCGGGTGTAGTGCTTCGTCTGGTGTGGGCACATCTGGGGACGATAGTGGTAGGGAGCGTGCACCACTTACGATGGATGATCACAATATCGCCACACAGGACAAAGAACATGGTGGTAGACCCCTCCAACCAAGTACACAACGTCAGCGTCGAGGAAAATTTGTACGACATATGGATCCAAATGAGACAACCTCCGGATAGTTATACAGGGCCTCATCATGCGTATGGAAATGGGGATTAGGGATTATTATGGACATGGAGACCCCTCATACGGGCACCGTCATTCGACTGGGAGCATGGTTATTAAAGGTGCTCGCTTTCTTAAGGGTTCAGGTGAAGCCCGCCTAGGCTGTGTGCCTATCCGAGGACCTAGACACCTGGACGACCACCTAGGCGACAAGGCAATGACCTAGTCACCTAATCAGCCCAGGCGGTGGCCCGATGTGCAAAGTGGTTCAAGTTATAATTTATATTTTGTCGGTTTAAATTTTAATTAGTTTATTAATTAAAAACTTATTTATGTTATTTGTTTTTAGTAAGTTAAAGGCTTTCTATTAGTTCAAGAGAAGCAAGACTCTTAAATCTCTACTCTCTACAGTCTAATCCTAAAGCTTGAAATTGAAGAACCAAGCGTGAAGCTCCAAGCTCCAAACCAGCCACAACCAGGTATGTCCTCTCTCCGTTCACTTATCTCCCCTCTCTTCACTTTTTCTCACATGATGGGGGTGTGGCAGGCTGCAACTGTCCAGCAAACTCCCCGCCCTCCCTCCCTCCCCCGACCCCCTTCTATTACTGCTGACTATTTTTTTTTCTATTTTCTGAAATTGGTTTGATGCTAATTGTCTGAATTATAGAATTATTAAATTAATTATTCCATGCTGCAATTATTTTTCTTAAATATTCAATTGTTTAGTTTAATAGAAGCCTCTTTATTTTGCATAAATCACTTGAAGTCCTACTGCATTGTTATCCTTTATTTGTATGATATCTGTTTAAAAAATCAAAACTAAATTCTTATGTAGTTATCTTATTTTACATATTTTCTGTTAGATTTGTTTTCATGTTTTATGTTTTTATTTTTATTTTACTACAATTAGTTACTACAAGTTTTTTTTAATGACTAGGTGTTACTTTCACCCATATTCGTATCCGTGCGGAGATCAGTCGCAATCCTTTTACTAGAATAATAGTCAATAGATTCCGCAGTCGAACGGCAGCTCAAGCAAATGGACCTCTAGTTATTACGACTATCTGACTTATGTCACTGCAGCACCTATCCATGATGAGGAGATGGTAAGTTTCTGTTTCTCGGAGGAGTATCACCCAGTACACTACACTTATCAGCAGAGGACGACGAATGAGGATGATGAGCCTGATACGGGTAGTAGTTGGTGGAGCTGGAGTTGATGCCGAGGCACTTTTGGTTTATGTTTCTTTTTGGATAGATTTTTGTTTGTTTCTTTGGTAATTGATTTATTGCATTTGATGAATGATACCTCATAGTCTATCATTGCGTTTATAATTCATGCCACAAATTACTTGAGGTGCATTGCTTAATATACAACTTTCGATACAGCATTCATATCACAACTAATATGTGTTTTTATTTATTTAGTTGTATTCTTCAATAACTAAGTTGGCAGTTCAATAAAATAGAATTTTCCTGAATCTTTTATATTTAAAAAAAAAAAATTGACCTAAGAATGGACCAGGTCAGCCAGTCCGATACTTTTGTACCGGACCCGTACCGGCCGTTTCCGGTCCATAAAACCTTGGCCTAAACCCATCCAGAAACCAAGAACCTACCAATCCTAAATCTTACATAAATCACAATCCAGCAACTTTTATACCATAATCTCATTCCTAACAGCCTCTATTGACATCCACAACTTCGGTCCTCTTGGACTCTACTTAATAGTTGAAACCATTTATAAACCTTGCTTGAAGTTAAAAATATAATGTTTTCCACAGTTACGAACGACCATCTTAAGAATTAACAGGAAGAGACTCCATAACAGGGGCAGCTCTTGATTAGGATCCATGTTGTTCCAACTACAATTGATAACTCTTGTAGAGTAAGCTTTTCTCTTTTTTGGCTAAGCATTATGGACTCCACCTACTCCAAGGTTCATCTACAAATTTAAAACTTGTCAAGAATCAAAGTTTTAGAAGCGTTCATAAATCAAATACAAATGTTCTTCACTTGCAGAAAGATAATGTTTTTGACAGATTGGGATGAACAGGATTCTTGTTGCCGGTCCCAGCTAGCTGGGATAAGGCATATGATGATAATGATGAGGATGACGAGGATGATGATGCAAATGCACATTCATGCATGTGGTTTTTTTGTAGATGGATCACATAAATGACAACAGATTATCTAACTTCAACTTTGCTCAGTCACGTATCCAACGTGGTTTTTCTGCTCAAATTATGATTGTTTTTACCCGTTTTGCGAACATTATATCACTGTTTCTGAACCTTTCTGAGGAGGAGGGATTGGGCTATGTGATCTCTATAAATAGCACTCCCTACCCTGTTACTCACACAACTTATGCATACTCTCTCTATTCTTTCTATACTCTCTCTATTTGCAGAATCAACTCTTCAAGTTCAACCTTTTTGCTCGAGTCTTCCTATTCTCTCAAATCCTCTTAGTCTTCGGTTAAGGTAAAATGAAGTAGCAATAACATCTGCTGGTCTTCCACACTTTGATCAAAGTCTAACAACTCAGTTTCTCTTAGATACTCTGGTCTCACCAGAATACATACCGATTTCTCCTAAATATACCCTGCCTCGCCAGAATATACACCTCAATCTCCCAAGTAGACTCCAAAATTGCTGGAATACACACTTGCCTCACCATAATACACATTAGACTCTCGTGAGAACATCCCTCACCAGAATAGACATCAACTTCTGCTGAATATACCCAGCCTCACCAGAATTCACACGAGCTTTTTTTCAGTGCTCTTTGGCTTCATCAAATATACCCTGGCTTCATTTCAATACTCTCAAACGTTTACATAGTAAATTCTGATTTCTCCCGGATATAAACCGGCTCCACTAGAGTACACCGGCATTGTCGAGATACTCTGTAAGATCCTGTAAATTTTTATGTGCTTTTGTAATTACCTTTTATGTAGGGGTTAATTTATTATTTTAGTACGGCTTATTGTGTTTTCCTAATTGTTTTCTGATAGGGTAGGATGCATACACCTACACCTTATCATTCTTTTTAAGTTTTTAGTCCAATGGCCTGGATCATGTCTTCGCATAAGACAAGAGATTCAAGGGTTAGGGCCTAACTTAGAAGGATATAATTAACTAATCAAAAGCTAGCCCTGATCTCTTTTTGAAATTTTTGAAAGTGGGTGAGAGGAGCCGTATGTGGGTCACACCTCCATTGTTGCAGAACTTTGAAGCTTGAGAAGAGTTAGAGGCAGATTCAACTCTCCAACCTTGAAGGAAAGTTACTCAGAAGGTCTTCAACATCATCATATTGTAAGTTCATGCTTGTAATTCTATTTTTGATTGGTTTAGGGTGGTAATGCCCTTGTGTATGCATTGAATGGAGTTTTTATGAGATTCGAATTCATGCTTGAGTGAAAGTGAGGGTCTTGCTTTGATATTTTTATCATCAGGTAGTTCAAATTTATAAATTAGGTTTAATTTGTATGATTTGATTACATGGATGAATAGCATGTTGTTTAATGGAGTAAAATCATTGGGTTATGTTGTACTTTGAATATCAACATGTGTGGTATGGTTTAATTGAATGATGTATGTGGTTTGAGGGTGGAAAACCCAGGAATTATGGAAATTCAGGCGGCTTCGACAGACCAATCAGATTGCTGAAGGCCTGCCAAAGTTTCTGGGCATGTTTCGGTATGCCGAAGGTGTGCCGAGACCCCACCGAACATTTTAGACAAGTCTCTGATCAAACCACCGAACTAGCCTCCATTGTGCCGAGACCTAGCCGATTGTGTGTTTCTGCTTAGATTGCCGAGCCCTTCGGGTCACCTGAAGTGGGGTTGCCAAACCCTTCGGGTCACCCGAAGTGGGGTTGCCGAACTTTGCAAATGTGTGCATTCTAATCCAATCTTTTTATGGTAGTTGACTTATTTGTTATACATATAAGATGTGAAATGTGAGATGATTTAACTTATGTTTGGATAGTTGTGGAACGATGAATGTGATGTACTCGTACCTCTAATTTTGATATGGGTGTAGGATGGGTTCTAGCCATGTTTAATATTGAATTATATTGTATTTATGGTTTGTGGGTATGCATACATGTAGCTTCTGAATGTTAAATTTATGCATTAATGGATAGCATTCATTTAGAGGGACTTGGATAGAAGATTCCTGGTTCACTTGACATTGTGTTTCAGAGAGAGAAACTAATGGGTGTGAGATTTGTGATCTTGAATAGGTTCACGGCATGTTATGACACTTGGAGTCCTGAATGGACAGCGTTTGAATGTGAAAGTCTATGAATGACTAAGGGTGAGGGTCTAGCTAACCCAACAGTCTCAGGATTTGATATGTATGATAGGATGGGCAGCATCCTTGTGTGTAAATATGTTAATAGGTCATATGCTGTTAATGATTCACAGGGGAAGTTCTGTGTGCATAACTGTGATGCCCTGGATCCGTCCTATGATCAAAAAGAGAGAATAGGGCCTTTATCCCTATGGGTTGTAAGCCCCTAGAACTGTGTTGTACAAACAGAATATTGTCAAGTCCAAATGCCAACAGGCTCAAGTGGTTCGCAAAGACACTTAGGGGTGGATCTAGCGTGAACATACACCGTACGAATACCAAACAGCATTCATTGCATCTCATGTTGGTGTGTATTCCCATTATATGTGGATAATGGTTGTATGTGTCCATGTCATTGCACCCTTAATAAATTAACCCATTGCACATCATCTCATACATTGCATTCATATTTACTTTTATAGCATGTTACCAATGGAAAGTGGATTTAATCCCTATTCCATTCTTAAATGGTTTTACATTCTTGATCTTATTGGGCTAGAGTAGCTCATGCTGTTAAGCATAATCATTTCAGATGGACCTTAGATAGGGACGATCTTGGCAGTGACAGCTTGGATTGGCTAAGGAGGAGAGAGCTTTGTGATGGATAAACATTATTGGATTTTATTGATGGAACATGTATTTACTTTGGTTATGAAACCATATTGATTATATAACTTTGGCCACTTCATGGGCAGATGGACCTTTTTATTTATTTCAGCACCATTACTCAGAACTTTAGATTGTAATTGAATTCAATGGAAATATTGGTTTCAGTTGTTCATCATGTTACATTGCTTCGGTTATGGTTTGTTATTTCGATCATCTATATTCTTGGGTATCCATCCCTAGGTTAGGGGTGAGAATCTCTGTAAGGACCTGAACCTTTATCCTCAATTAATTAGAATAAGTAATTGAGTTTAATTTAAAATAATTAAACTAGGTCCACAAATAGACTAAGTTGATGCCCATTAGATCCCTGACCCCAGAAAGTTAGGGTAATTAAGAAAATTGAATTAATTTAGGTGGCCACTCTGAATGGCCAGCTGAAAACTTAGAGATTAATTAATATTTAAATAATTAAATAATTAAATAAGTTAATTAATTACATTCGTCGACTTCCGAGATCCACCTCAAACCCATCAACAAAGCCCTCTAACAGAGCCTGCATAGGTGGTCAGTCGGAAAATATAGAACCTGAAACCCCGTTTTGCCCTTAGTGCTGACACTATTCACAGCTTGACTATAAATAGAGCACTTAGCTCATAAAACCTATTTTTCACTCCCTCTCTTTTCTCTCTTGGATTTTGGAGCCCATGGATGGGATTTGGAGCTCATGGATGATCATCCAAGTTCCGGAAGTGCAACGGATCGACTCCAACCCACTCGGCAACACCCCAATTTGAGTAACCTCCCTTGAATGTGCTATTTGGTTGTATTTTGATATTTTGACCTAGGAGAAGGGTTGTTTGCTTCATACCCACCTTCTCCTTAGGATTTAGACCATTTTTATTGATGCATGTAGAACCCTAAACACCAGACCACCTTGTCTAACCTTGCATGTGGGAAAACCCAACCCTAAGTGGAGAGAAAAAGGGGGAAAGCCCCAAATCTCCATTGTAGACCTAATGAAAATGAATTTCAATCATAGTCAAACCCTCTTGAGAGTAAAACCAAACTCCCAGTGAAATTTCAGCCTCATTGGCCCTTTCCCCCAGCTTCGGCGCACTCTTCGGTGCACCGAAGAGGTCGCCGAATCTCAGAGGCCAAATATGGCTCTCGGGAATGATCGCCGAAGGAATTTAGGCGCACCGAAGAGGTCGCCGAAACCCCTTTAGGCGAGCCTAAGAGGTCACCGAAATATAAAAGTGACCAAACCAAGTTGACTTCTCGTCTATCGAAATTCTTTTGGACCAAACCCCAAGGTGCCAACTCATTTGGATTGGCACACTTTACCTCATTTAGGCGCGCCGAAAGGTAGCCGAAGACCTTGCCGAACCACTCTTCTGGTCCAAATGGAATGATTCCAATGGGAGCGCGTGTATCTTGACTAGTTACACGTGTTTAGCCTATTTCCGGATCAGTTAGACCTCTCACGTGAAATCCGACCCCCTCAACCCGGAAATTTAGATTTCTTAGTTTGGCCAAGCAATAGAGGATTTCGGGGAAATGAGTAAGCATGACCCCCAAACCCTTCTATTAGCTGAGTACCATCATAATACACGTGTTGAGATGCAAATAGTTGATATGATGTTTTACTTATTAAATTGTGAGTTTAGGCATATTGAGATGCCCTTGATAAATATTCTATGAAAATGAAATTGGTTTAGGCACTCGGATGCCTCACATGTATTTATGTGATGAAATGGATCACGTTAATGACTCCAATGGATATTGTCGATGAGGAGTTTGGTGCCGGTGTGCCCAACATGCCTTATTCTTTAACTGTAGAATTGTATTACATTTAGATTTTTGTTAGTAGTATATAGAGAAGTATGTAGGTAGAATTAGATCTATTATATATATAGTAAGTTAGGTTATATGACTTACATTATGTAGTAGGTTAGAGTATATGTTCTATATTGATTAGTAAGTTAGGTTATGTACTTTAACTTTCTTAGTAAGTTAGTTATGGGACTGTGCCCATTTGATTGATTGTCTGAATATATGCCTATGATCTTGTCTGATGCATTAAATAAAGGATTTGAATTGAATATTGCATATGGACTTTCCGACTGTGATAATCTGGTCTAATACCCCTCATGACACTACGGGTTTAGACTAACACTTGGGATGTTGACTTGATAACCATTTAGTCCTACGATAGGACCCTATGATTGGACCCGAGCTGAGAGCGAACCCATATAGGGAATGTAACACCCCAAAAAAGTTCGTTTTTCTTTTTGGGCGTTTCGATAATTTTTGCTTGTTGTTAGTGATTGTTGGTCAGTTCTGTGACCAGTTCTATCTTTTGGTGCACCCTTGTTGTGTGCTGTGACCCATACCATAGCCTGACTCATTTAATGAACTTGGATGGTTGAGATTTGTTCTCCCATCCTAAGACTAATGGAGGGTTGAGATTCGCTTGATTGTTGAGATAGGGTTTAAAAGACAAAAGTCTAAAACCCTAACTCATTTCTCTTGTGAGTATTGGCTGAGAGAAGAGAAGAGGAGGACTTCAAGAGGTAGAGGAGCTCCAAGGAGAGGAGACTAGGCTGAGGAGCAGATCAAGCTCGAGCCACATTTCGTCCAAGAGGAAAGATTTCAGATCAGGTAAGTGTATTGTGTACACTTGATATATTTTTTGGGATTTCTTTGATTCGTTTCATATAAATGAACCTAGGAATGTTTGTGATGATTTTATGTTCATGAGCATCAATTTTCATATATGAAAATCATGATTGAACTGTGAGTTTGAATGTTGTATGTTTTAGGTTAAAACTGTTATCTCAGATTTTGTGTTCTTAATGAATCATATGAGATTTTTATGTGATTGAGTAGATGTGTGTTGGATTGTTAATGTGGTAGTATTTCTCTTGTAATCAACTCAAATTTTCAACCTAAATTAACCCAACAAAAGTTTACCTAGGTGGAGAAGTTGTCAGAAAACCCTAAGTGTGGAGCGCATTGGGGCAAAAACCCCAAAATCGCGACTGTCGGTGGGTGCATCGATCCGCCTACGGCACCTATTGACGACAATGAGTACAGAGTGACCCTGTCGGTGGGTAGTCGGTGCGCTGACGTACCCACCGACAGTGATGGACTTAGACATTAGATGTGGACCTGGTCGGTGGGTCGTCGGTCTACCGACAGACCCGCCGACGGTTATGGTGGGAGGGTGGTCGGATGCACCGACGGCCCCCACCCAAGGATGCTTGGGCGGTTGGTCGGTGAGTCGTCGGTCCGCCGACGGTGAGTTTGGTTTGAGATTAGACCTTGGTCGGTGGGACCGATGACACCCACCAAGGAGACTATTGATGTTGGTAGGTGGGTCGTCGGTTCATCGACGAACCCGCCGACAAAGAGATTTACTGATTATTAGAATGTGGTCGGTGGGTCGTCAGTCCACAGACGGGACCCACCGACAGTGGGTGATTTAACAGAGTTTGAGAGTCCTTGGGTAGGGGATTGACACCTAGTACTTGGCCTATGGTTGTGCCGTATTATTTGAGTTAATATTTGTCACAACCCAAACCAGAAATCCTCGTTGGAGGTTCAAAATTTGGATTCGTAACCTTCACCCCACGCAAAACGTGAGTGTGGCAAACGATATCTAGTTAAAACGGGCTAAATATAATGGATATTAAGTAAGATATAAATTATGAGGTATTAAAAATTCTTAAATAATATCCAACA
>JAUPMG010039612.1:0-14315 GCA_031762675.1 Pachysandra terminalis | reverse complement strand
TGCACTTACCTGTTCTGCTAGGAATGCAGTCTTCTTCAAGTGATGTTTCCTCTTCACAGTACACAAGTCCTTGATTAGCTTGGCATAGGTAGGCATCGGCTTGATGATATGCAATAAAGGCAAGTTAATCCTAATCTGATGCACATGCTTTAAGATTTTTCTTGTGACATCCAAATTCTTAGGTAACTTTAGGGCTTGTGGGAATGGTGTTGGGAAGGGACACTTCCCTTCTCCTCAGTCTTAGATGACGCACCCTCATCTTTTTCTCTCTCCTTCTCAACTAAGGTCTCCTCGGATTTCTCATTTACTTTAGGAGTACCTTTTTCAATTTCCTTACCACTCAAAGTAGTAACAACTTTAGCTTCTTCATGCTTATCATTGGGACCCATTTTCAGATTTTTAATATTGGGATTTGGTTGAGTTTGGGAAGGAAGTTTCCCTTTCTCAGGTCCACTCAAAGCATTAGTAAGCCTAGCTAGATGGTTTTTTGTCTCTCTTACATCCTCATCCATTCTAGTGAACATAGACTCAAACTTTTGATTTTGTTCACTCTGTTTTTGCGTGAAAATGCCAAGAACATCCTCCAAAGAAGGTCTAGATGATGATGATGGATAATTATTCCTTGGGGAGGGGAAATCTGCACATCGTCACTCTTATAACTCAAATATGGGTGACTCCTCATATTTGGGTTATAAGTGTTCGAATATGCTGAATTATTTGGCCGGTATTGATTAAAAGCCAATACTTGCTCTTCCGGCACATTTAAAAACTGTGAAAGTGATATGCAATTGTTTGTGGCATGGTCTATTTCATGGCAGATTTTACATGCTTCCATTGGTTCCTCTCTAAAAACAATACTGACACCTTTGTTTCCCTTCATTTTGAGTGCCTCTACTTTCTTAGTCAAAAGACTAATTTTAGCACTTATGTTGTCATCTTCCCTTAACTTAAAGACACTTCCACCAGAAGCAGTAGTGTTGGTCCTAGTTCGATCTGTAGAGTCCATGGAACTAGGTCTAATCCAAGATTTTGAATTCTCAGCAATCTCATCTAAGTAGTCTATTGCATCTTTGGGTTCTTTCTGTAAGAACCCTTCTCCACATGAGAGTTGGACAAATTGTCTATCCCTAGGTGTAAGTCCATCATAGCTAACCAACCTCCAATTTTCATATCCATGAGTTGGACAGAAATTGAATAGGTCCTTATACGTTTCCCATGCTTAGAATAAGGTCTCATTTTCTCCTTGGACAAAACTAGATATCCTTCTTTTCACTTGTTGGAATTTATAGGGAGGGAAATATTTCTTATTAAATTTACGACTCATCTCACCTCAATTACCTATAGACCTAGGTTTCAAGGTATACAACCAAGCTTTAGCCCTGTCTTTAAGAGAAAATGGGAAAAATCTTAGCTTAGAAATCTCTATTACATTGTGTGCGTAGAAACTGCTAATGACCTCCTTAAAGGCTCTAACATGCACATAGGGGTTCTCATTATCCAAACCCCTAAAATCAGGCTAAAAGCCCTTGCTTTAGCGCTACATGTGGTGCATTGGGTAGAAACATGATGCAAGAAGGAATGGAACTCTGAATAGGGTGCAACAAATCGTACATAGTTCTACTGCTTTCATCAGCATTACTCATTATCGTCACCCATTGTGGATGATGTATGTGAAGGTGCAGGTGTATCGAAAAGGCTACCACAATAAGTCTCAAATATCTCTAGTCTGCCTTTTTCGTTTCTAATCCAAACACTCATGTAACAATGATTAAAATAAAATAAAATAAAAACAGAATTAAGGAAGAATGGAACGAAGTTACCAATAGAGCTAATTCCACCGGTTATGCTTTGTTCCATAAAATTGCCTTGGAATATGCCGTAGCTCCCTGGAAACGGTGCCAAAATTTGCTTGCTCACTCCCAAGTGTAGGAGTTCGAAGAAATATAATACTTGGTGAGTCCGAGGTCAAACCACAGAGAGCACGGATAATCAAGACAAAAGGGAATTAAATAAAAATATGATGGTGGAGAAATTACTGGTATTATTTTAAAAGATCAAAAATAGAATAATAGGATTAAATTCAATGGTGAGAATGCTCAGGCATCGGGACAGTTCTTTGAACCGATATGGAATTCACTGTGACTCCGATAAAACGTTATATATTTGATTGTTTTGAATGAAAAACTTTGATTCAGTTGAACTAAAATAATTCAGGAACATCTCGTAACCTTAGTTAACGATATGGCTAGAATAACTTTTTAGAAAAACTCATTCAATTCAATTCTAGATTCCTATTAGAAACCATAAGAAATTCCTCTTAATAATAAAAAAACTTTATTGAACTCGTAAAAAGTATGGAAGAGCTCATACATCACAAGAAATAAAAATAGATAAACAACCAAATATAATACCATTAAAGTTTAGGAAAAATCACAATGAATATCCATACCATTACAAGGGAGCATAACCCTAGCCTTTGTAAGAAGTTTAGGCTGCCAAGCAAGAAGAATAAAAGCTCCAAAAGATGTGTAGAAAAGTTTAGAAGAAGAATGATCGTTTGAAGAACTCATCCTTCTCTATTTATAGAACTCATGAACCTAGAACTCCTCACTAAAATTGACGAACATCATCTTCCCTTGCTAATTTTGTCTCTGGCCAAAATGCCTCTTCCAATTCTGCTCCTTGCTTTCTTTCGAATTCGGCTCCTCCTCTCCAATTCGGTTCTTGTTTCCTTCTCTTGGTTTCCAATTTGGTTTTTGGCTTTTTCTCTTCACTCCAAAAATGCACAATGACCACCTTCTAATTCCGGTCTCTTCTCTTCGCTTCCAATTCGGTGCTGACTCTTTGAGTCAGTTGAGTTTCCTTTCCTTTTCAATTTTTGTTCTTCTCTCCAGCCAATTCTTGCCTCTTGCCCCATTCTCTTCAATTTGGTCTTGCTTTCCAATTGTGTTCTTGATTTCCTCCTTAGAGATGGTCCCTTTCTCAAGTTGGTTTGATCATTGAAGAACATGCTAAAAATAATCGTTTTAAACAATTTAGACCTTTGAGAGTGACGAATTGGGCAGAGCCGGCTGGTTGGTAACATTGGTCAGGTCTGGATCGACTTCATTCTTCTTTCCTTCTGATTTTATTTCTTTTGAGCTTGATCCGACCTGCCTGATCCGACCCGATCTTGGTCTGAATTCTCTCGACCATAGTTTGTCTCCAAAAAATTGTCTCTGTATCAATAAATTGAGTGTAAATGAGACATTTAAAATATAGTGCAATGGTGAAGAAGAATTAGCAAACTCTATGTATAATGAAGAATTTAATATGCGAAAATGCCAGGTAAGTCATGTAATTAAGGTTTAATATGTAGCAATTCATGACTTATGAATGTAGAAGTTCTTAGATCTATAATTATTTGTTGGTCGATTTACTTGATTAGATCTATAGAATAAAATAGGATTTGTGTATATGACGTATTGATCATATGAATATGTTATAGAGGTTGAAAAATGAAGGTTAGAACCTTAGAAAAACTTATTTTTGGGTATAGGCACGAAGCCCTAGGTGAAAAATCCATAAATTGACTGAATTACACGTTCGGCAAGAGTCTCGGCAACTATCGAAATACCTACCGAAAATCCTCAAAATTGTATGCTCTCTGGACTTGCTACCGAGTCTCGGTAGGAGACCTACCGAGAAGCTCTGCAGATACTGAGATCCTACCGAGGTCCAAAAGGCTTGGTTATTTAGGGGAAGATCCCCTAGTGAGTTGTACTTATGTCTACATAGTTGGTTTGTGTGCAAAAGACCTAGATCTGGTCGAATCTTGAAAGTATAAGAGAAGGTCTTAAATTCAGGATTATTGGACTGATTTGAATAGAACATGAGGTGATATCGACTCAAATGATTTGGATATGATTATAGTACTACAAGATAGAATCAGAAGGATTAGAAATGGTCACATAGGACTTGATTGGTTAAACGGTGCTTATAGCATCCAACGTTGACTTATGTTTGACTTGCATTTGACCTTGATGATGATTGACTTGTATGTTGGATGAGGGTACTGTGAGCATCCATGATTGTGAATGTTTTTTGTGTTTGAATGATTGAATGACTTGAATTTGTGATCATGGATGGGTGAGCTTCCACCATGGGTGAAAGTCCCTAAAGGAAAGGCATGGCATGGGTGTATTCCACCGTGGGTGAAAGTTCCTAAAGGAAAGGTTTGTACAGGTGTATATTTTCACCATGGGTGAAAGTCCCTAAAGGAAAGGTCTGGTTACTGGTGAGCTTCCACCGTGAGTGCAAGTCCCTAAACGGAATGTGAGTATACTGGTGTATTCCACCGTGAGTGCAGGTCTCTTAGGGAATAAGAATGGTGTCTTTTCCGTGGGTGCAAGTCCCTAAAAGAATGGGTTACTGATACAGGTGTGTTTCCACCGTGGGTGCAAGCCCTTAAAAGAATGGTACATGTGGCTTCCTCTGTGAGTGAAAGGCCCTAAAAGAATGGTTGTTACTGGTGTATTCCACCGTGAGTGAAAGTCTCTTAAGGAATAGGAATGGTGGCTTCTACCGTGGGTGCAAGTCCCTAAAAGGATGGATCGTGTGGTCGTGAGTTGGATTGAGCACGTAATTGGGCTAGGCCTGGTTACACCCTGTATTGCAATGCACTTCATCTCATTTCATGCTTGCATCATACACTTGCATTGCATTGCACATGTGTTTGAGTTGACTGTGGTCCATAATCATTGTGACTTGCTTGAATTGATTATTATTGTGATTGGGTCGCATTGGTAGTAGCAAGGTGGGACCTTGTGGATATTGTTCGTAGCAATGTGGGACCTTGTGGTTGATTGGCCTTAGCATGGTGGAACCATGTGGTGTTTGCTTGTGAACATAGTGAGACTATATGTATGATATGTGACATGTGTTTGTTTGGTTGATTGGCCGTAGCATGGTGGGACCATGTGGTTGTGTGTATGCATAGTGAGACTATGTGTATAATATGAGTTGTGTTATATGGTTGATTGGTCGTAGCATGGTGGGACCATGTGGTGTTTGTTGTGGAACATAGTGAGACTATGTGATTACCGTGATATTTGTTGTTGTGTAGCATGGTGGGACCATGTGTATGCATGTATGTATGTTTTGCTGTGGAACATGGTGTGACCATGTAGATTCTGTTTAAACATGATGGGATCATGTGGGTAGTGCTGACATAGTGGGACTATGGGATTGGTGAACTGTTAACATGTTATATGACACAATGTGGTATGGTTTCCATGTGAATAGAGATTTCATATGATGTTTGTGATATACATACTATTATGTGAGATTTAGTATGATGTTATGTTTAACACATATTTGACTGTGCTATGATGTGATGGTTGAAATGCATGAAATATTCATTTTTTTATGCATGCATAAAAGTATATATTGTAGTTTCGTTGGCTTTCTCTACTAGGCTTCGGCTGACCCTTATCTCTACATGAAATCAGTTCGTCTAATCCTAGCCGGTTGGAGAGGAGACTTGGCATTTGAGACGCATTTGCTTTTGAGTTGTTTTGCTATGAGACTACATTATTTAATTTTAGTTTTATTTGGTTTGACCCCATGTGGGCAGAAATGTAATAGAGATTATGTTTACTTTATTTGTGGGTTGTTAGCTCGACGTATTTTGGTTGAGCTAAGATTTTAATTAAATGAGACTTCTGCTATTGAATTTATATTGTTGAGACTCTGATTCAACTAGGTTTGGGTTGATTATGTGGCTGGTTATCCGTATCCATGTAGTGGATCTGAAGGTCAGTTCCTTGGAATCCTCAAGATCCTATATCTTGAATTTGGGGCGTGACACGGATCCTCTCCAAGGTCAACTATACATAGATCTTCCTGAACAACCTGAACACCATCTTGTAAGTGTTCTGGGGCCTGTTCAAGTTTGGATTCGGGAGCTTCCAGCATTTCTTCACGAGGGGAACACTGCAGGACGTCAGTGGATGGAGTCCCCTGTGGTTGTCACAACCAATATACAAATCTTCCATAAGGAAAATCCATTCTCACACAACGAATCTTCGAAGGTCGAGGGCCTTCCGAAGAGGATGGTACTGACGAAGAGGAGGGTACCGAGTGATCAACAGATTCAAGACTAGCCCATAAGGGCAGGAGAGTTCATTGAGGCTTGGCAACACGGCATTCCCCCCTCCTGGGTGAATCCGTCATAATGGTTCGCTTCAGCAAAGTGAGTCTCTGATTCATCAAAGGGAATGGGCTCTGCCATTACCCTAACAACCTTCCCATTCCGGATTCCCTTCAAACACTGATGATAAGAAGAGGGAACTACCTTCGTTCGGTGTATCCATGGTCTTCCCAACAACACATGGAAAGCTGCTCTATCATCAATGACATGGAAAGTAGTAGGAAATTTAAAAGATCCTACCCGAATGTTGAGAGTGATGTAAGCCATTGTCTGTTGCCACTAGGTGTCAAATCCAACAATCTGGGTTTGACTGGGGACAATACACTTCCTTGAAACTCCAATTGCTTCCAGGATCTTAAGAGGAATGAGGTTGGCAGCAGAACCATTGTCATCCAAAGCCCTTCGAATGTCTACATCCTGTAACGTGACATTCACATACAGGGGCTTGTTGTGGTCCTCTGAAGACGCCATCATGTCTTCCTCCGTGAAGGTAATGGAAGACTTGCTGAGTCGAGGAGGGTAGTATGTAGAAGGTTCCTGATGATTGTAGCATTTGAAGTGGTACTTCTCCATGATTCCCAGTAACGCTTGAGTGGCTTCCGTCCTTATCTCTGAGGTAAATTGCATGTCCTCAAAGAACATTTGAAACTTGGTGGTAGTACGTACAGCTTCACTTGATTGGGGGTTCGACTTATGCCAATTTTTGAAGATAGACAGCATGCGCACAGCTTCCTTTCCTTTTCCTTTGTGCTAAGGAAGGGGATCAACATTCACCTTCGCATCCGAGATGTCGATGTCTCCAGCCGCTAACCTAGCATGGAAAATCCTCCTTCAGGCCTAGCAGTCGAAGGTAGAATGACGAGTATTGCGGTGGAACATGCAATATCGCAGGGACCGCTTGTCTGCCTCTAAGAGCTCCTTCTCAATAGGTAGTAGCAAGACGTGATCATCCTTGATCCACTCCTGCAACTAGGCATCCAGCTGGGCAAGAGAGCAGGTTACCTCAGGAGGTGAGGCGCGCTTCTCTCGGTTGTTGGTGTTGCTGTTGCTACTACTGGTAGGCCTGCCCTTCCTCTTCGGAATGGGTTCCTCTTCCTTCTCAGTAGTAAAAATGAGAGAACGCTTCCTCTCCACTTTCTTCTCAGGAACAGGAGCTCAAGCATTCGTCCTTTTGGTGTACTCGTACAGCTTGGTGAAGCTCTTGATCTCATGATTCTCCAAGTGGATATGGTATATAAGGAGCATACCATTGATGCGGATCTTGATAAATTTCTTTTCAGAAGCTGTCTCCGTGCACGTGATCACAAGATCTCTTAAATTCTTTGCGTACTGAACCAGATCTTCATCCGGCTTCTGCCTCTCCCTGCTAAGATCAATGATGGTGAGCTTCTCCTCCGTGATGAAGAATTTGTGATGAAACAAAGACACTATGTCTTCCCAGGTGTGCATTGAACCAGGTTCCAACCTGCTATACCAAGTATAAGCTCGCACAGAGAGTGATTTTGAGAACTCTGGCAGACGGAGTTCTTTATTGCCAGCATAAGCCCCCAGTGCTTCAATAAAGCGACTGACATGCTCTCGGACGTTCTCGTTTTGCCCTGGAAACTGGGGAAAGACAGAAGCCTCATAATCTTTGGGATATGGCAAGCTAAGGAGTGCCTCTGGGTGCGGAGGACAAAAATCACTACCAATCCAGTCTGTATCCTTGGACTGAGATTTCTGGAGAAGAGCTTGGACATCCGCAATGGTAACAAAGTCAGGTTTGGATACAGGTGGAGGTATGGATGTATATGGAGGAGGCTTTACTGTGGGAGAAATTTTGATAGAAGGATTTGGTGGAGAATTAGGACCAGGCTTGTTAGATATGGCATCCAACTGAGCCTGTAAAACCTGAATGGTTTCCCAGAGAGATCTAGCCACCTCTTCAGGGTCTTGTGGAGGAACAGGGTCCTGTGGAAGATATCCCTATTCTGGGATATCTTCCACAAAAGGGACAGTGTTTGAATTGGACGGATCCATGGAAAAAAGACAAGATAAAGACAACAAACAAACAAGATTTGAAAGAAATGACTACAAACTCCCTAATGAAGTCGCCAAATGGCGATGACGGGTTTGTAAAAGACAAAATATATTAGAACTAAAGAACAACTAATACATATGAACCAATACAACCATCCTTCTAGAGAAATAGGTAGGGAGAGCCTGTCTCAAGACAGCCTAAACTGTCACGTATCCGTTCTGCCAAGAGCGTTCCTTCTCAAACGTCACCTATGAATAAGACAAAGAGAAGAGATAAGGGGGAAGGAGAATCTTGCAATAACTGAAAGATCAGTTCGAATGCATATCTCATAGCAAGAAAACCTCAAGAATTTGAATGACTGACTATCCCCTTTCTCTCTCAGAGCCTTAACTCATTGTTGTCTTTTACCTCTTAAAGTCTCAAATTTTGAACTTTCAGTCCGGGTTTTAATGGAGAATACGTTATGTTATCTATAGGGAATTCAGCCCCTCAAAATGGAACAAATGTCACTCAGTCAAGTGTCCATAGAGGAGCTTATAAATATCCCCATGCATTAAACATATCTCGAATGCCACGTGTTTCTCAACACGCCTAAGTTATTTCCAGAGAGAGGGGTGAGTCACTTCAAATCTTCAAAACTTGCTCTGTGATAGGTTTCTTTATACCTTGAGGAACACGTATTGAATGACACGTGATTCGTGCAATATAAATCTAAAAGCAACGTCACCATTCTTGCCGCCATTCCAGATAAGACAAAAACCCCTTTAGATAAGTCATACAACAGTTATTATAAGTAGCTGAGGTTTTATCACGTGTTGTCCCTTCTAAGAAATCTGTCTCAATCAACTTTAAGAAGTCACTTCAATGTCATAAATACTTTTCTGAATTCACATATCTCGAAGGAACTCCCTTTCGTGGCTATCTTCCTTCGAAAGAAGTAAAAAATAACTGTATACTTACAAGGTAACCAATGTATTCTTGAATTACCAATATAGAGAACTCGAAGTTGAGTTTCTCACCAGGATGAGAAACTCGTTTTCATGATCAATAGTCCTTGTAAAGAAGAGTTTATTTTGAAATCCTTTAAGGTTCATAGCTACAGTAAGTAATTCGAGTGCCTTCTACTTGAATGAATTCAGAAGTAAATATGTTTCTTTGCGAATTCCTTCAAAGTGAAGTGAGAGGACGTTTCTCAAAGTCCGCAGGAAACCTATCTTCAGGATATACTTCTGGAGATAGCGTGAATCCAACTTCTAAAGCTCTTTCCACTGAGGATTTGTTTTTAGAATTGAAATATATCCAATGTATAACTCGAAGTCAATTTATAAGAATGAATAAGAGCGACTTCGGGTCATAGTTTATAATTTGGATGCATAAAAGAGTGCATTCGAGGGGGTAAACCCAAATCTTTGTCTTTTGAGGAGGACAAAATCCTTAGTCTTTTTGAGGGTCTTTGACGAATTGACCATCTCAGGGTGGTTAGCCTCGAATTCGCCTTAGAAGGAAGAAATATTCCTCCTTCGAATTCACTTTTGGTAGGAGGAAATATACCTCCTTCGAATTCACCATCTCGAGGTGGTTAGCCTTCGAGTTTGCCTTCAAATTTTCTTTAGCAGGAAAAAATATACCTGCTTCGTGATTCTTTTAAGGCAAAACATGATAAATGGTCATTCGAAGTCTATGGATATGATCCAAGAACGACTTCTAAGTTAGAAGGCATAAAAAGCTCATTCGAAGATCTTTCTTCAATTGACCTTTGCAATGTAAAGCGCAATAAAATCACTCGAAGTCTGTTCTAGAGAATGAGTAGATGTGACTTCGAGTTATTTGGAATTTCATGTGTTTGAGAAGTCTATTAGGGGTAGCATTCCCCTGTATCTGTCCTTCGAGAGAAATAAGTACCTTCGAAGGAAAGGAGAAATCCTTATTCCTTCGGGCGTTTAGAAGGCAATAAGCCGTAGGAACACAAATCCTTATCCTTTTGAATATTTCAAAAAGGTCGTTAGCTTGTGTTTGTTGAGTTTGGGACACGTGGTGTTCCCCCACAAGCTAAAATTCAAAAAGGTTGCCTCTTCCAGAAGTTTTTAATTTTAAGTGATAAAGATGGTCAAATATCTGTAAGTCGCTTCAAATATCACATTTTTACCAAACGGTCTAATCAACGTGCAACAGCTGTTGATAACTAACACGTGAGAAATGTTTGTTTTGCAATTATAGCTTTATTGCATGATCCAGTGTATGCGGCTATACCCGCACGTGTTTTTAAGATAACGCCACGTGTCTAACGGGATTAATTAGCCCGCCTGATCACCAATATACCAATATTTCAAATACCAAAACAAACTTAAAAGAGCACTTTAAACCTAGGCTGGGCCGACAAATTGCTTAACCCTAGGTATAGAATAGAGCTTTAAACCTAGAAAATAAATTGGGTGGTGCTATTTACAGATGTTAGTTTGCTAGCCACCATAAAATTAAATTGAAATATTGATTTTTTTTCTTTAAGTTATTGACAAAAAAGACCTTAGTTTGTACATAATTAAAGGAAAAAAAAAATTGGTGAGGAGGTCGGTCCGGTTTAGGAATCCAAAAGCTCAAATCGAAACAGCTGACAGACATCATAAACATACATAATTAAAGGAGAAAAGAAAATTTCCAAAATATTTGTTTTCATCCGGCTTACACTCAGTTTGTACTGGTTCACCCGATTCAGATTGTTCGAACCAAACTGTCTTGTTTGCAGTTGCAATAGTTAGACCGACCGGTCCAGTCCAGTCCGCTTTTTAAAACACCAGATTTGAGCTAAAACACAATGACCAACATTATGCATATTAATTCAATTAACTGGTAAGAAAGCTCCAACTTGCAGAAATATGAAAGAAGATGGCCTGGAACAGGCGAGAAAGTTTATATATATATCAAGTCCAGGTACAACAACCTCTTGACCTTGCATCTACAAACTACAACTTTAACCCCAAAAAAAATGTGGATCTGTAAATCCTATGAACAAAAAGTATATAGAAAAGGAAACAAAAGATTCTTAACTTGGGAGTAGTAAAATAGAACATGAAGTTATGAATTACTACTCCTGCTCCAACTCCTTGTTAATTAAAGAGGGTCATGAATTTCTCTATAATACCATGCTTTGTACCGATAGAATCAATTCACCATTTGAACAAGATCATCATCTTAATGGCTCAACTAGAAAACGTCATTTGCCACACCAGTCACAAAAATAGAGACCTTGGTAGAGTTGTTGCATCTAAAAGATAATATCAACTGCTATACTCACTTACATGCAATACTTAATTTCCAGAATCCACAGGAAAACAAAAAACAAGAATATATATATATAAAACTGTCAGCCCAATGGGTTTCACAGGAACTTATGACTGTTGATATTTTCTTAGGATTCTTAAAGGGGAACAAAAATAGAAGAATCCCGATGTAATCATTTATGACTGCTAATTAATGGTTTCATGTTGATAAACACGAGTCACCAATCATACAGTACAGAAGATGTTACGGAAACACTAATAATAGCTTTTCAAAATTAAAATAGTATCATTAGTTTAAGTATTGTGACATATAGAACATGAATTCAGACACAGTTGGTGTTGGTTGCAGCAGATAGACTACTCTGAACCATAAATATCTTACTACCTACATTATGGAGTTGAAACAAGTGATAACCCTAACAAAGGAAGAGATGCAGGATTCAAATATTAAAAAGGGATACAATTTAATTTTTGAGCTACTGAAGTTGGTTAGTGACCCTAAGATATATGAGTTGCAACTAACAAGTATTAAGGTATGATGGGTCACCCTTCTTTGAGAAAAGATAAGATATCCATTGGAAGAACATGATCTATAGGGAATGTCTTCAGAAAGGAGATTCTACTATGAGAAAGAAAAAGTGTATGCACCCTTATACATTCCCTTTTGAAGTGTATACCCCTTCTTAAATCTTCTACAATCCTCCCATTCTGTCAATGGTTAAGAAGTGATGCTCTTCTAAACAATCCCATTATCCTTAACAAGAAATTTAAGGAGAATGACATGATGTAGAAATCAATTACATGCTTAAAAATCCATAGGCAAATGAGGAAAGAATATTATGAATTACACCATCATCAAGAATGAAAGTCAACCAACAACTTAAAGACAATAAATTCAGAGATGATATTAGACAACCTATGAGAACAAAAGCATGCTAAAGATAGCAAATATCCACGGATTAAATTTATTTAAAGAGAAATATGGATGCATTATAACAAAGATGTGGTGATTAGAGAAGAAAACGATTAACACTAGAATCTAGTAACGATGACACAAAATCTAAGCAAGTAGCAGTACTTAAAGAAATGTTCCAAGTATGCAATACCGAAAGAGTAAATAAAACAAGCCTTAGTAGAATACAACAGCTAGAGTATTCATAAACTATATTTATCTATCCCTTGTTTTCTGTTTTTTTCCCTTTTTCCAACATTCTTTTTCTCTTCTTCTTACCTTCTTGGTTTTGAGATCTCTTTGTGCTTTCATTCATCTCTAAAATACAATATAGTCACTGTCAAAACAAAAGGGGACAAAAAAGAAGCAGAGGACTCAGTCTAGCAAACCACATGCATAGAAAATCCATAACCAGAGAACAAATGAGAACAGACCATCTCATTTTCCAGGTGGGATGGAAACTACATCGTTGCTATATTGTTCAGGAGTCTTGAACCTGTAAACTGTGACTGCTATACATCCATACTCAATGTAAAATACTATGAGGAGAGGCAGAAATTTCAAATATCCCCATTTGCTATTTGAGCTCAAGGACAGCTCCCAACCCATCATTCAAAACAACCCCAGATGGAGATCAATGGAAATCCTTTGGTTTTCTTCTTCTTATCTTCTTTTGCTCTCGTCTCTTCTTTTTGCATTTTGTTTTTATCATGGAAACACTTTGTTCTGCTAGCTTTATCATGAAGTGATGCCCATTCAAGTCATCTCCATTCTTCTCCTAGGAAAAAGAAATTGTCAGATGCATAAGTCAGATGAAAAAATGGGAAGTAAATTCCACAGTTTTTAAAAGTGAATGGAAATTCTACGCACATTGCTCTGAAGTCATCTTCATGCATTGAACCATCAAAAAGATCAACTGACATAAGGTGCTTCCCACCTATAAAAAACCAACAATGATAATTTTTTCTTAGAAGAAAATAGGACTGGATATATCAAGCCTTTCAACAATGCTTCTACTTTTAATGGAACAAACAAATTAATTTCCATATATCTTTGACCTTACACAAAGATATATGGACATTTTTCTGGTTTGCAACTAAAAGACAGAATCTTCATCATATTTCAATTCCTGTATTTATCATTGTACTTCACCTTGTTCTTATATCAATAAAGCTGCGTCTTACTAATCAAAAAGAAAAATACATCTTTATCATTCTTCATGAACTATTTGAATTCTCCTAATTAAATGTCTTTACTCTTCAGTACAATTAGTGCTTGGGTAATAAAATGGAAATGCATTAGATATTTTTTTAAATGAAAATAGTAAAGAGGCTTAAGCACACAACAGAACAAAATGCTGTTAGCAAAACTGACCTGGAAAATAATTAAGAAACCTGAAAAACTGAGTCAAGAAGCTCAAGAGTAAAGATCTTAAATCAACTCGTATTGTTGTTGATTTAAGGAACCTGAATAATAAATAAATATTATTATTGTTGTTACCCGAAAAGACTTTTTACCACATGGAGCAATGATGTGGCTATTCCAAACTGTTCACAGACAAGGAACCTCTATATAGGCCACGAGAACAATATTTCAGGCAACAAAAGCTCCACTGCTACATGTATTACATGTTTTGTCCACAAGTGATAATTTTATATCCATCCGAGGACCCTACCTGCCCATTTTTATAAAGCCTGAAATGTTTACACCCAAGCTTTTACTAGGTATGTTTCAACCAGTTTTTATGATACGGGGTTCACTGAAAGTACACATGTAGAATGGTTCAAAGTGATAGATATGAGGGTGTTAATTAATTAAACTTAATTGAAACAAACATATAAAATCAGAAAATTGACACAGGCAATTTTAACGAGG
>JAUPMG010039601.1:0-14317 GCA_031762675.1 Pachysandra terminalis | reverse complement strand
AGCTAAGGGACACTTAGGTCCAAATAGCAATATAGTTATACACCCTTGGGGTGTTACTAATCCTTTTAACACACTTTCAAATTTATTTACGTATAACACTAACACATCATTATTTTATATATTTATAAAATTTAATTTAACTCTTACCAAGGCATGCCGACCTCGACTCTCGTCTTACAACCCGACCCGGCCTAGTCCGGTCCGACCTGAAATTTACAAGGGAAATTACAATTTTGACCTTTCAAAAATACGGGGTATTACAGAATGCCACAATTCTTATTCCTTAGGAGACTTGCACTCACGGTGGAATACACCAGTAGACCAACATTCCTTTAGGGACTTTCACCCACGATGGAAGCACACCTATAACCAGTACCTTTCCTTTAGGGCTTTTCACCCATGGTGGAAACACACCTGTACAGACCTTTCTTTTAGGGACTTTCACCCACAGTGGAATACACCCATACCATGCCTTTCCTTTTGGGACTTTCACCGACTGTGGAAATACACCCATACCATGCCTTTCCTTTAGGGACTTTCACCGACGGTGGAAATACACCCATACCATACCTTTCCTTTAGGAACTTTCACACATGATGGAAACACACCCATCCAAGATCATAATCCAATCATACAAACCATTCAATCACAAACAACCATTCATAAGTGTTGATACTCACAGTACCCTCATACAACATACAAGCCATTATCATCATAGTCAAATACAAGTCAAACAGTTGATGCTATAAGCTCCACTCAAACCAAGCAATTTTCTACACTACATTTCTATTCATTCTAATTATACCTGGCGGTCCTACATCCATATTCCAATTCAGAGTCAATGTCACTAATGTTTCACCCAAAACAGCCCTATATTCTTGAATTTAGGACCTTCCTCTATACTTTTCAATATTCAACCAAATCTACTTATTTTTCACACAAACCAACCACATAGGCCTGTGTACAACACCCCAAGGAAACTTTCCCTTTAATGTGACCTCAAATGGGGCTCCGTAGATCCTTGGGACATGCCGAGGTTCCTACCAAAGTCAATTCTGCAGTTTGACACATCGTCAATGTTTAATTCATAACTATTTTTATACTCATCGGATTGACCTCAAACTTGGACCAATGTATTCCTAACGGACAAGGAAAGCCAAGAAAAATATAAAATAAATAATCCCATTTTCGGTAGATGAAATAACGAGGCTCGGTAGATTGTCCCGATAGTTGTGATATTTCGATAGATGTCTCGGTATTTGTCGAGGCTAGTTTCAGCTTCGATAGTAGTTTGGTGTTTTGGCCATAATTAATCTATACTCATCAAAATCGCTTCAAACTTGTTGCGTTGTGTTCCCAACTCATAGGGGAATAATAAAAAAAATACTAAATAAATTATCTAATTTTTGAGGAATGCTCAGTGAGACCTAGAAATCCACTATTTGTTACCCAGAAATTTCTAGAATTCCTAGGGCTTTGTTCCCAACTTCCCATAAACTTACATTTCACACTTCTTCTCACACCAAACAACAAATACACTAGCAAACATCAATTCCTAATATCATAAAAAAAAACTTAATAATTAAAATAGGATTATACATGTGAGATTCAACACCATTCAATCATGCTTCAAATCTATATGATACATAACCTATAACTATAGCATTGAGATGATACATAAAATTAACTACCTTAAGATCGAAGGAATCCCTACTTCATTTTCCTTAGATCTGATCTCTGCAAGTTATCGGCACTAGCAGATCACCAATTCCTCTTCCTTTTCATTCTTTCCTTCAACCTAGATTTCTTCCTTTCTCTCATCTCTCTCTTGTTTGAACGTGTAGAGACACTTTCTCTCACATGATCGTGTACACCAAGCAAGGGAATAAGTTATGGAATCTTCCCATGCTTACATGTGTCCTTCCCATCTCTATCCATAACTTCCTAATTCAAATTCCTAGGTGAAAGACTAATATAACCTTAATGACTTGGTCAATAAACCACCCTATCCCTATTGTGTCACACGGCCACTTCCAAACCCTAGCCTCCATTCGTCCTATGGGCCAACCAACCAGCCCAAGGTCCAACACCTTATGCTTTGGCCCAAGCCCAAATCTCTTGAATTTATTAATAATTCATAGATCACCCCATAATTTCAACTTAATTACACTTTGACCCAATTCCAATTCAGCCAATCTTTTAACAATTAAATCCTATTGTCTATTTAGATGATTAACTAGAATTTAATCATTAAATATAAGGATGGGGTCAGGGTCACTACAACATTACTTTGCAACCCACTAGTTCTATTTACTATGCACCTATGTGTGCAAAGTATGTGAGGTCAATTTGGCAATCTAATCAATAGTATGGGGCAAACCATGAGGCTCAAAGAGTGTTGCTTATAAGCATGGTGTGTGTTATCCTTCCACCCTTGACTCATTGAGACTAGTTCTCAAACTCTTTGTGTACCCCAACCTAACTAGTCACAATGTATCACCGAAGGTGGTTAAGTACAACTAGGTTTGAGTCTATTTAGTCATATCATGCAAACATCAATCAACACAATTAGATATAGGTCTATTCGGTCATACATTGACCCTTATGCGAAGTCAACCCAAAGTGGGGCCAGTTCCCAATAAATACAAATCAAGGTTTCAAGCTACAGGTTCAAGTCTACAGGTAAGGCCACCATCGGTACCCTTCCCGATGTACCAGTGGTGTCACACCACGAATTCCAAGCTTGAATTCTCCTCCTCTTCTTATCCTTCTTTTCTTCTCCTTCTTCTTCTCAAAGCGACATCACTATTTTTCTCTTCTCTTCGCCGACCTAAGAGAAACCTAAGAGAGAATAAACATCTCTTCATAGTTTATGCAAAGAAGATATTTTGTATTCTGTTCTTAAGGTACAACGTGGAAATACACAATTCATGTGTCGCCAACTTAACATATTTGATTATTTAAAATTTATAAATTCTAAGTCCACAATTTTAATCTTACTTACTAATTAGATATAAATGAATATATTTATTTACTTTCCCATATTACTTAAATTATAATTATATATATACACAAATATCTTATCTTTATACTATGGTACAAAGCGGGAATACCATATCTACGGTATTCCAAAGACTGAATTAAGATTATAATTACACTCGTGGCCTTACCATGATACTAAAATTACCGAAATACCTTTATTTTAAACTTTTAAATTTCAAGGCTATCACAATCTACCCCCCTTTAAAAGGATTTCGTCCTGAAATAAACACATACTGTGTCAGATCATATAACTAAACTTGAGTTCAACAGGGACTGTTCCAAACCGAACTTCCCTTCCAACAAATCCAAGACAGAAGACTCATCAAACATATCTGAAATCACTTGAATCATGATACTGCTAAAATCACAACATATCTACTGAGATATTTATCAGAACCAACTCATTTGGGTTTAATTTTGCTCTAGAACTTTTTACTAGACTCAGAAATATCAAACTATATCTTAACAAAACATTTAGTCATCACATAACATATCTTACATGTAAAAAGTATACAAGATTCTAGTATCAACATCACACACATTTGTTCACAAATAGCAGTACTAGATTACATATCACATAGTCTTCATGATGGTAGGATTTACTATTCAATGCTTGGGTGGTGATCGGCAATCCTTTTGAGGATGACCCATCCTTCTAAAATTGAAACACCTTGAACGTATCCTCTTCCGTTTCTCACATGATTGCACTAGCTTTGAAATGGTCTTACTCGTAACTTGTTGTTCTCGAATCTTCTGACACTTTTGTCCTATCTAATCGTTCTCCGTTCTTCCTTTCTCTGATCTCGATAGCTTCTAGACTCTGCATTGCATGTTTCTATTCTTCCTGTCGTATCAACTAAATCCGTAATTGTCGTATATTCTCTTCCCATTACTTTGGACTTGATACTTGGTCTAAGTTCCTTTCCAAACCAAAAGATTCTCTGTGCTTCAGTAGCTACTTTATATGGTGTAAGATGTACCAATTCATTAAACCTTCCTTCATATTCTGTTACCGACATTACTTTCTGCTTAAGTGCACACAAATCAAATCTTGGATCCTCTCTTAGTTTACTCAAGAAAAAGCTTTCCACAAACATCTCTTTAAATTTCTCCCAACTCACATTCTCTCCTTCCATCAATTCTTTGGAAGTATTCCACCACTTTGCTGCTTGTTCTTCCAATAAAAAGGCAGCTATTATTACTTTCTCCGAACCTGATTCCTCCCTTTTCATGACTTTTAATGTACAATCCATCTGGTCTATCCACTCTCATGCACTAATTCATGTGTTGCCAACTTAACATATTTGATTATTTAAAATTTACAAATTCTAAGTCCACAATATTAATCTTACTTACTAATTAGATATAAATGAATATATTTATTTACTTTCCCATATTACTTAAATTATAATTATACATATACACAAATATCTAATCTTCATACTATGGTGCAAAGCGGGAATACCAGATCTACGGTATTCCAAAGACGAAATTAAGTTTATAATTACACTCGTGGCGTTACCATGATACTAAAATTACTGAAATACCCTTATTTTAAACTTTTAAATTTCAGGGTTCTCACAATGATACCACTTTGTCACGCCCCGAATTCCAAGCTTGTCTTCTAATCCTCTACTTCTCCTTTTCTTCTCCTTCTTCTCAAAGCGCCATCGCCGTTTTTCTCTTCTCTTCACCGACCTAAGAGAAACCTAAGAGAGAATAAACATCTCTTTCATAATTTATGCAAAGGAGATACTTTGTATTCTCTTCTTAAGGTACAACATGGAAATACACAATTCATGTGTTGCCAACTTAACATATTTGATTATTTAAAATTTATAAATTCTAAGTCCACAATTTTAATCTTACTTACTAATTAGATATAAATGAATATATTTATTTACTTTCCCATAATACTTAAATTATAATTATATATATACAAAAATATCTAATCTTCATACTATAGTGCAAATCGGGATACCACATCTACGGTATTCCAAAGACTAAATTAAGTTTACAATTACACTCGTGGCCTTACCATGATACTAAAATTACTGAAATACGCTTATTTTAAACTTTTAAATTTCAAGGCTTTCATAGGTGTGTACCGAAGGGGGTATTTACACTATTTTTAAGGCCATGTCGGTACCCTTGCCAGTGTACCGGTGGATACCGACCGACCAAGCCCATTGTACTCTAATTTTATGGGTTTTCTAAATCTCGGGATATAGATGCCCGATCTAATTTGGGGTTATTCCTATTAATCACTAAATCCATCTCTTTCACCTATGAGGCCAACCAAACAAGTTTATATGCAAATAATTCAATAAATCGATCAATTAAAGATCAAACCCTAATGTATTCGAATCTAAACCAGGTCTATTATTAGTTTACAATCAAACACATGAAATCGAAACAAGACAAGGTTTCTACATCAACTAAATAAACAACAAAGCAAATGGGGCTACTCCCCTAGAACTACCATCAGCTCATGAATCTCAAATCCCCTACTCCTGCTCCCGATCCTCTATCCCAGCTGTCTGCGTCGTTGGCACAAGTGTAGGTGCACGAGGCGGTGGAGGAATTTCATCGTCTATCTTGTAATAGGAGTTAGATATATCGTGGAGGTACCCCATGACTTTATCCATTGGCCTCTCCCAAGTGGACTTGAGCTCGGGACCCTCAGAACTGAGCTCCCGAACCTCTGTCCTGGCCTCCTCGGTGTTCCTCTGCAAGGTCGTTGAGCTCCTCTCCAGAGACTCCAGTCGGGTTTCAATGGAGCTATCCCTCCTGGCTTGGTGAGGGGCTGAAAAATATACTGGTGGAGCAGTTGTGAATGCCTCGTGCTGGGGTACTGCTGGTCCCTCAGTCTGAGGTGGTGGTAGATCCCGTTGCGCTCTTTCTTTCCTTGTTCTCGCTCTCCTTCAACTGGTCTCCTCCAGGCGAGGTGGCCTGATACCCATCCCTGTGATGTTCAAGTTGTCGTACTAGAGCACCTTTTCCTCATGACCAGGTGGAGGCATCTGTACTCCCCACTTCCTTGCCAAGGCAGTCGTAAGGCAAGTGAAGGGAAAAGGACTATTCTTCTTCCAGTTCTTAATGAACCGGATGATGTGCTACATAATCAAACTGGTCAGACAAGGCTTCTGTCCTAGGGCCAACTGGTTTAGGGTCCGAACCATGAAAGTGGTAAGATCTGTGGTGTTCCCCGTTCTAGGATAAATACTGCAAAGAAAGATGCTATGGAGGATGCAATATTGTGATAGCATAGCAGTAGCCGGAATGGCATTGCCATCCCTCCACTGGACTACTTCATCACAAAATCTACGGGTTACTGCATCCCGTTCCATTGTCTACAACTCCGGTAGATAAACTAGGGATGGGTACATGGCCAAACCCATGGTCTTTGAAACTGAGGGTACTGTCAAGCGGCGGGGCTCGCCATAAATCTTGAACTTCATATGCATACTAAGCTCATTGCACACGGTCATGGTTGCGTACTTGAGTTTTGCAATGGCCTGTAAGGCTAATCCTCCACAATGCAGAATGGGCAGCCAATCCGCACCTAATAGGATGTCAACCACTCCATAGGTCCTAACATGTTTGACATTCGCCATCCTCTCAATAATTACCTTCCGATTGAAGAAAGTGTTGGAGATGACCATCTCGATCTCTGATGGTTGGCGGGGAATAGGTGCCCTCGGTTCCGAGTTCGAACTCTCGTCTTCCTTAGTGGGTCTTTCTCTCACTTCACGAGTAGCCTCTGGTTCTGGTCAGGATGAGCTCGCACCATCTTTCCAAGCCTTCTCGGTAGCGGCTCTAGTCCTATTCAAATGGTTTGGATTTCTGGTAGTCTTCACTGTTAGCAATGTGAAATTTGGGGATACGCAAGTAAGAATCCTAGGGTTTTCGGACTCAAGAATGGTCCAAGATGGCTTAAAATATGAAGAGAGGATACAATCTAGGGTTTATAAGTGGAAAAATGGGAGAGATCCCAACTTCAAAGGGTTTTGAACCCTCAAGAGTTCGGTACCCCCGCACCGCTAGTGAACCGGAGGGTACCGACTGGGGTACTGAGGGTCCCTAAAAGTGCTCAAATTTGTTCTTTTTAATTTATTTTAATTTTTTTAAATTTAATATTCTTCTTTCACAATTTATTTTCGTAATTATCACATCCAAATATATTTTATTTTAATTCCCAATTAATTTATTTCTAATTTTGCTTACTATTTGGACCGGGTCTAGACCAAGTCAGCTCCTCATCCTACACTTTTACAATCACTCAAGTAGACTTCTTCCTGTTCCTATTGTAGTCATACTTCATACTAATCCAAACTATGGATCCTAGAATATATTTTTTTTCCTTATTCTAATCCCTTAGCAATCAAATTTGGGAATAATTCCTCATAAATAAATATGTAGTGTCTTTTATCAATTATTTATATTTATACCAACACAACTTCCTTTTCATAAATTATAGGGCTAAATGTGTTTGGAACTACATCATCCCTTATATTTATGGAGGTACTTGGTCAGTGTTAGGGTTGTACATATAAACATAAGTCTTAGCATTCACAACAATGTGAGTTCTTGGTGGTCAGATTCCTTGGGACTTCCCAACACAATACCCTCACCAACCAACACATCTTACACTCTTAAAGTTCATTCCTATGACCTTCCGGAATGGTGGCCAACCTGTCACGACCCAAATTCCAAGACACCTCTCGTGTCAGCACGAGGGCAATCCTGAATCCCAAGTCGAGACTCTCACCCCCAAACTAAATACTAACTAATCACTTACTACGGGGGTGACACCACACACGATAAATACTCAGAGAAAACCCACAATTTACCGTAGGTTTACAGCGGGAAAGAAATGTAATTAAAATGCATGAAACTTATTTCATATGATAATAATAATCTCGGGAATTAACTCACCATCTATAGGAGTCGCATCCAGACGCTAATACCTTCTATCCTCATAGTCCAGCTTCCTAAGCAAGCCTTTAAGCTTTTCTAGTCTTTTTCCTCTTTTCTTCTTTCTTCTTTTCTTCACCAAATTTTCTCTTCACCGTTTTTCTCCTCCTCCTTCTCAGACCAACAAACAAAAATGGTCTTTCTTTTCTTAACTTAGCTTCTTCAAGAAGCTTTTGTTTACGCTAGTGTACAAAGAGGTAATACCCCTTTGGGATATTGCCAAACCTTAAGTTAGCTTCTACAAGAAGCTATTGCTTTGACTATGGTACATCTTAGGTAATATAGATCTCGGGTATTGCCAAGCTTCTTAAAGAAGCTATTGATTATCCTAGGGTACAACATAGGTAAGAACAATTTTTGGATATTGCCAACTTCAAGAAATTTCAATTTAGATCCCAAAATTAATCTTAATCACTAAGTTGACATAAATAACTATATTTATTTATTTCCCCAACTTACTTAAATTATAATTATATATATATATAAATACAGAACTGAGATATTACACAACCATCCTTTAGTATTCTTTCGAAACGTATACCTTAAGGTGTATAAAAAAAATCAACACTCCTTCTCATCCTCACATATCTATTCCCATTCCCATAGCATTCTATTTCACCCACCAATACACTATCTTACTATCCTCACAAACAGATCCACTATCTACAATTCAGCTACTTTCTCTAATTCTGACTTTACTATCTTTCCTATTTCCAAACTCTAGTCCCAATATGACTAAAACAATCTTAACGAACTAAGGGATTGGAATATTCTATGTGTACAACATAATTTAAGGGCTTCCAAGGAAGTACAATCCCCCCAATTACATTTTATCAGTGGTAAAATACCAAGACCTGCACACACGTGCGACTCCCTCAGGAAAACATGACACTTGACATACTACAGAGGTCTCTCTCTTTGAGATTTCATCCAAGCTTACACCAACGTGCAAATCCTTGGGAAATATCATCATCCAAGCTTACACCAACGTGCAGATTCTTGGATAAGTGCCCTTGGGCAACGAGTGAGTCTGTTGGGTAGCTAATCCCTCAACTCTTCCTTGCCAGTCTCCTCACTGGATGTGGAATCACATCACATCACTCTTATTTCAATCACAAGACTCAACCGTGTGGTCTCAAAAAATAGGGTATTTCTCTTGACCAAGCTATGGTCTCAAGTCAATGTTGTGCAAGTTAAGAGGTGCACGCTAGCTAAGCAGTCAATTCGTGGTGTACAAGGTGTAATCACAACGAGTAAGTGTGTGTATCACCAATCTCACATGTAATACAAGCCATAATTCAAGTAACACAACATAGGTCCATTGAGAAGCAATCACATAAGATTTACTAAGTATTCACATTGGATGCACCAAATGTATCATCAACTATAAGTATGTTGATCCTTCTTAGACTAACATTCCTATTTCATAAACACATGGAAACAGGTCCATGATGAAGCACGTATAATAACATTCACACTCGATTTTCATATAACATCATATTTGATAAGATTAAATTGATCCTAGGTTGTGTGAAAGGTGCATGATGATTAACTAAAGAGCATATTCCACACGTTTCCATGCATTGCCATACAATATTTCACTAGACCCAATCATAGGGTGAGAACTTCATTATCCGTCAAACGTATGTGTATGTTTCATCTATTCCAATCACAAATCATGGTTATGTGTATCAACTACTAAACATTAGATTATAAGGCTAAATGCAAGGCTCGGCAAGGTCTGTGGCACACCGAAGCTTGCCTCGGCAACCAACTCGGCGATAATTCCAAGGGACTCAATCTCGGCGCCCTTTCGGTGCACCGAAGCCAACTAGATGCACCGAATTGATACTCAGTGAGGTATTCATGTTTAGAAACTTGTTCGGGGAGCTGAACAGTCCGCTGACGGCCCAGAAAGTGCTCGGCGAGGCGTTTGGCACACCGAGGAGGTCGCCGAGTGTCGCGAATTGGGCAAAATAGAGGGTTTTGTTTTTCACCAAATGGGGTTACAACCAAGGGAAATCAACATATAAGTATTTGATAACCAAATCCAACAACATCCATCCTAAAAACATGATAATTTTTCTACATTCCAAACCAAGGTCTTCAATCCATTAGTTAACATTCCAAAGCTTGCATGAATTAGAAAATAAAGAGAAATCACCATAAACCTACTTTAATCAAGAACAAGGATGAAGATATCTACTTACCTTAGTAATAATGCAAGAAATGTAAGAAAATCCTTAAGCATGCACCCTCTTTCTCCTTCTCTTTCAAGCTCTAAGCCAACCCAAACCAAAACCATTCCAAGAGAATACAAAAAGAGACCCCTACCAGATTTCTCCTCTCAACATAATCCTAACCATCCAATCTCACCCACTCAATCTACACCCTAGGATTTGGCATGGTGTGACCATGTCCTTACTAGCCGTAGGATGGTGGGACCATGTGGTTGTTTGTTTACATAGTTGGACTATGTGGTTGTCTGTTTGCATAGTGGCATTATGTAGTACCTGTTTTGCATGGTGGGACCATGAGGTTATTGTTTGGCATTGTGGGATAATGTGTTTGCTTGTGTTGCATGGTAGGACCATGTGGTGTATTGTTTGCACAGTGGGACTTTGTGTATTATATATTGGGCATGATGGGATCATGTATGTTATGCTTGAGTCATAGTGGGACTATGAGGATTGGGTTTGAATGCCCTATGATTTATCATGGTGGGACCACGTGAACAATTGTTGTGATATGATATGACTACTTATGTAATTGTAATGTGTAATGGGATTACAATGTTGAATGTGATATATCTATTAAATATGTGAGATTTAGTATGATGATAAGAATGCTAATACATTTGACTGTGGTATTACTTGTTAATTGAAATTGTATGAATTAATTGTTTTGTTATGTATGCATAAAGATAATTATCATAACTTCTTTGGTTTTCTCTACGAGGCTTCAACTGACCGTTATATTGAAACAAGTGATCAGTTCGTTTGATGTGCTGGCCTGGAGAGGAGATTTCTTGTAATAACCCAAACCAAATATAGGACTTAGGTGTAAATACCATAAAATTAGGGGTTAATTTGAAATTTTAGTAAGTAGCCATATTATTTGACTTTTGAATAATTGTGATTGGTAGGTTGTACAATTAGGAAACTAAACGCAGCACACACAATCATAACCTCTTAAGTTAGAATGAATGGTTTAGATCTTGCAAGACATAATACACTCCAATCAATGGTTAGGATTAAAAATAGTAATAGAAGCTTCCATAGGAGTTAGGAACTTGCTAGGATTCAAAAATTTAAACATAGAAACATAGTTGAACTAGGAGAGCTGGGAGTTCATCTAAAGGCTTAGAATCTAATACATCCCAATGATGGGACAGTATTAAAATACAAAGACTAATACTAATAGAACTAGGAGGTTGTCAAATTACTATAAATAAGAGGCCTTGCATGTTTTCGAAAATCACAAACAATCCTTCGAGCTAAGGAGAAGAAGAGAAAGAGCAGAGCTGAATTCTCTACACTAACTCTGCAACATAAAGGTAAGTATTCGAATTTAACTTGTTTTACAGTTTAAGTAGAGTTCAAGTTTATTTTTCAACCGTATGAAGTAAGTTTTCAAAATTCTATTAGTTTTCAAATGTTTTTAAAGTAATTTAATTACTAATTATTCACTTAAGTTTTCCTAAGTATTTTAATTTGGTTTTGTTTGGAATTTAATATTAAGAAAGGTTACTTAAGGAAGAAAATTGAATTGAATTATAATTAGATCAGAATTCTGAAAAATTTGCCCAAAAACTACTAATCGGCGAGCCGAGCATGTGCCGAAATAGTCCAGAAGAGTACTCGACGAGTACTTGATGAGATGAGAACGAGCCGAGCGTCTTCTTGTGACCATTGACCAACTAATTTTCATGCCGAAATCTTACTCGAAGCACCGTGAACGCGCCGAACATAACAGACAAGTTTTTAAGCCCCTGGTTTTCACGCCGACAGAATTCTCGATGAGCCGAGAATGCGTCGAGCCAAAGCCTTAGACCAAAACCCTAAAACCCAAAAAATTCACACAAAAAACCCAACAACCACTCATCGCGTCCACAAAAGCACCGAGCACTCGCAGGAAGAACACCGGTGACCCCTAGGCACGCTGAAATCTGCAAAGTTGATTAAAATTGATTATATTTTTGTGCATTTGTATTTTGACCTCATTAGACCAATTCTAACGTTAGTAATGCTTGATTATGCATGTTTCAATTACTTACACCCTGTTTAGACTATTTTCATACTGGTTAGAACATGATATTTTGATATGATTGATTTTATATAATTTTAACATGTCAAGCATGCTAGGTAGACTTATTACACACTGTACACATCAATTGCATGCTTAGTTAACATGCACTCTATCACTTGCACATCATATAACTTAAGACCATGGATTTGTTCTATAGGTCTGCACCCTTTGCATGTAAGTTCATACTATTGAATGTTTAAGAACTTAAGAGATTGCTGTGATTTAGAAATCACAGTAGGTGAGGAGAATTATTCATTGTTGATTGTTTAATGGAGTTGAGGGAATGACTATCCGAATATACCTATGGATCCTTCGAGACTATTTTTGGTCCTATGGACTAATATTTAAAGGCGTATTCATGTTTCTTGCTTATATATACAATTCCCTGAGGAATTTTCATATGGAATTCCTTGGAATTATTGCCCTTGATCACAAATAAGTGGGATATTTGTGCCCTGTAGGTCGAAGACCCTTAGAACTATGATACGTACATGGAATATCTTAACTTGAGAATGGTCCTATATAGGAGGATGGTTCGAGAAGACATCTTGCTCAACGAATGGTCGATTTTGTGGGAACCTATATATAATTCTTGATAACAATTTAATTTAACTAATTACACAACACTTAGATTTCATGTTAGATCACACTTGGTGATTATTATCTGTACACACTAGGCACATAGTAAGACTTGACCATTCTTATTCAGCATATGCATATCACATATACTATGTTCATTCACTAATCTGTTCATTTTACTAATAACTATGTTTTCTTGAATTTATGGACTACTATTGAAGGTGGCCTTGGCCATACTTCAAATTATAAACCTTGTTTGATCTGATTACTTATTGGCTAAGTATAGCTTACACTTTCAAGCAACATATTTCAGGCACATTAGACGAGGAGTACTTGGATTACGGAGACCCTACTTTGGACCCCTGCTTTGACGGAACTACTGAATTTATCGAAGAAGATGCTTAGGATTTATATTAAAGATTTCCTTTGTTTTTATTGGCTTGCATGCTAAAGTATTTTATTAGCCATAGTTAGGCTTTATTTTTTTTAGGAATTAGATTAGCATGAGAACTATAGTATTTTCTTTTCGTTGTTTTAATTGCCTTAGTTTTTGATTGTTTTGAGATGAAGCTACTTATCTTTTATTATTTTCTAAGTTAATAAAGATCTTAGTACTTTCAATTATTTTGGCAATGTATTGTAGTGACTCGTGTCTTTAAATTATAATTCAGGAAACAGATCTAAGAAGAAAAATCTTAGGAAAGGAAGTAGGGATTCCTACTTTTCTACGGTATCTTATTTTATGGATGATCTCAATGCTATAGTTATAGTTAGTTGTATGTTCTGCTATGTTTAACATGATTAGATCTAGGATCTATATAGACTAAAAAGAATATAGTCATGTTGTTTGATCTCCGTGTTACTTGTGTTGTTGTGTTTCATATGTTTTTATAAGTTCTTATGAATCACATTTATGTGTTTAGATCCATGATTTATTCTAGGATGATTACTTGTTTAGATCCACGGTAATAAACTAGGTTATTGCCATCAAAATGCACATGCAAGAATACCAAAGTGAATGAAAGACCTTATATAGGAAGTTTAAATGATTAAACCTCATAGCTGGGCCTTGTGTGAATGAAGTGTTCATTAAAAATTATGAATGAATATTTATATTTCTAATTCTCATTCCTTGTGATTTATAAATGCCAGTTGTATTAGTTTAATGTAAGTATATAGTTGTAGGTAAGTGGGTAGAGATAGTGTAGTGTTAATGCTAGTAAGTAGGATTATACGCTTGATTTATTAGTTAGTAGGATGTATGTTTACATTTATAGCAAACTAGGTTATGGGATTGTGCCCATATGCTTGTGTGATTTGAATATATACCTGTCGATTTTGGGTGTTGCATTAATAAATGAATTGATTTGAATGATGAAATTGCCTTATACCGGCTGTGATAGCCCCAGTC
>JAUPMG010039590.1:0-14318 GCA_031762675.1 Pachysandra terminalis | reverse complement strand
AGCCACCCATTCCTAACTACTCAAATCTCCACCATACACCTCATCACCCAATTTAAAATATTTAAACAATTTTCATTCAACACACAAGAGTCTAACTGTGGTACAAAATACTAGGATCTACACAATCATATCATATTTAATCGCATGGCTAGTTCAACTCCGATTGGCGATCAAGTTGGTAGATAGGTTCGCATTAAGGGTTAAAACATAATTAATTACCTCCTAATTGGTTTAGGTCATAACATTCCCAGAGAAGGATGGAAAAAAAAACTCACTTTCCTAGGCTATAAGACCTGCTTGGAGAATGAGGCAGATAAACCATTTGATAAAAAGCATCACTTCTCTAGGTCCTAAAGACCTTCCGGGAGAATGATGGAAAAACTCACTTCCCTAAGTCACAAGACCTTCCTGGAGAAGGAGGCAGATAAACTATTTGATGAAAAAGCATCACTTCCCTAGGTCTAATGACCTTCTTGGAGAAGGATGGAAAAAACTCACTTCCCTAGGTCAGACGACTTTCCTGGAGAAGAAGGCAGATAAACCATTTGATGAAAAAGCATCACTTCTCTATCTCATAAAGACCTTCCTAGGGAAGGATGGAAAAAACTCACTTCCTTAGGTCATAAGACATTCCTGGTGAAGGAGGCAGATAAACCATTTGATGAAAATGCATCACTTCTCTAGGTCATAAAGACCTTCCTGGAGAAGGATGGAAAAAACTCAATTCCCTAAGTCATAAGACCTTCCTGGAGAATGAGACAGATAAACCATTTGATGAAAAAGCATCACTTCTCTAGGTCATAAACACCTTCCTGGAGAAGGATAGAAAAAACTCACTTCCCTAGATCATAAGACCTTCTTGGAGAAGGATGCAGATAAACCATTTGATGAAAAAGCATCACTTCTTTAGGTCATAAAGACCTTCCTGGAGAATGATGGAAAAAACTCACTACCTTAGGTCATAAGACTTTCTTGGAGAAGGAGCATCGCTTCCCTAGGTCGTAATGACCTTCCTGAAGAATGATGAAATAACTCACTCGTATACAACCAGACTAAGGCGCCAAGGAGCATGAATGAAATGTTTGATCATATGTTACTAGACCGAAATAATTGAGGTAAAGTATTTAATCTTGTGTAACTGGACCGAAGCATAAAATGATATATTATGTGAATGAGATTAGAGGATATGATGTGAATATGAATGCATGAAATGATATGATGCGAGTGGACGAACGACCTTAGGAGGGCACACTCAAATGCAATGAGTGATGAATGATGACTTTAAAGTGAGATGAATGTTGTGACGAATAAATGAGCATCTGAAGCAACAAAATATGTTTTGAAAGACCATGTATGAATGCTGATGATATGAACCACTCGATGAATTTTTTTAGGATATATGCATACCCTTTTATGATTATAGGCCTCCATCTGGATCCATGGGCCCAAATAACTGGTTCCTGCAAAAATCGTAGGTGGGCACCCATCCTAAATGCTACATGGGTCTTAGCCCCATGGGTATGGACTCTTTGTGCATGAATTGGGTCTTGGGTCATGAACCCAGACCATAAGGAAAGATTTTCCTAATGGGCCCAACTGGGGGATCCATTCTAAGATGACTCGGGACACATACATAGGTTTGGACGATGGACCCAAACCAAATGGACTCTATATATGTATGGCTTATGCTAATTGCACATGGGTCATGTATCCATGAGTATAAACTCTTTATGAATGATTGGATATTAGGTCATGGACCCTAGACCATAATGGGTAGGCTTGTCTAATGGGTCCAATTGGGGAACCCAAGCTAGAGGTAGACTCAAAAATAGACATGACTTAGCCAATAGGTCCAAACCAGATGGACTCAAATGTATTCATTAATAAAGTTTTTTTTCTTTTTTTGCATAACATTTATTAATTATCACTTATTTGGCATACACGTGTTCTAATACTCCGGTTTTCTAAGACCTAAATCGGGTTCTATATGCACATGAGGTTCACGGTTATGCATCTAGAGGATAAGGGAACCCGAAATCGGTTAAGCCGACCTCCACACGGGGATTTCTCCACATGATTCTTTAGTCGTTTGATTCGGGGTGGAGCGTTGGGCGCCGGCACTGGGAACAATGGTCTCCCGACCGTACGCCTACTAGACTCTCGGAGCTTAAGGTTTGCCACCAAGGACAATGGTCACCCGTTTGCAAGCTTACAAAGCTCCCTAAGATAGGTGAGAAAGGGTGTGACAAAGCTTGTGAGTTTAGTATGTAAGTGCTAGTGAATTCAAGCATGCATTATATGATATTCAAGCAATTTATCAAGAAAATAAGAAGCAACAAATATATACAAAATTGAACCACCAAATCATGTCATATCAAATTGAACCAAAAAAGAACACACATCAAACCAATAGAGCATAAAAGAACCTAAAAATCATAGAAAAACTAATTCCTAAATTGGCCATATAAAATTGAACCGTGGCTTAAACCTGCAACTCCCCAGCGGAGTTGCCAGTTGTGATCACCCCACGGTCGGGTCGACCCTAGGTAAATCCGGTAAATATGGAGTCGCCACCATTCATTGAGTTCGGGTGTGAATGGTCACCCGTGGTTTTATCAAATAATTTCAAAATTAAACCAAATGTGAAGTTTAGGATGGTCTAACCAGATTTGGGTAAGGTGGTTTATTTGAGGGAATGGGAAGGTGTTAGGCACCCGTGCTCTCCCAGTTTAACTGGTTACCCGGTTCAAATTTATTTGGCCAATTCTAGGAAAGCTACTAAAAATATATATAAACAATAAATAATCAAAATAAAATAAAATAATTTACAAAAATCAAAATAATCTTATAATATCAAAATTTTGAATATATCTAATATACATGACCTAAGATATGCATATCCAATAAATAATAAAAGAATAATATACCTTAAGATTATAACCTAACCGAAAAATCTTGCCTTCAATTAGTAGAAGATGAATCGCATGGTTAACATTAACATAATTTCATAAGAAATCGATCATTAAAAGTCCACAAAAAACGACTACCAAATAGATTAGAAATTTACAATAACAATATGAAAGGAACGCACCATGAAAATTCATGAAACTCGACTAACAAACAAATCAATAAAGAGGACAAACTAACAAAAGAAAAGAAATTATATAAATAAAGGATGTACAAATGAATACAAAAACAACTTACATCTATCCTAGTAGTATAGCTTTTTTTTTTTGTAGGTTTCCTTTTCTCTTAATCTTAAGCTCAATAGGTGGATGTATGGAAACAAGAGTGAGTGCGGGTGGTCTTTGCAGAAACGAGAGAGAGAGGTATAAGAAATGCAAGAGAGAGACGACGGTGGTTGCGCTAGAAACAAGAGACTAGGGGCGGTTGCAAACGACGTCCAAAACGAGCGGGAGTAACAGGAGCTTCAGCGCCCGAAAAAGAGGAACAGGTGTGAGGGTCCTTACCGGAATTGTGCCGGAAAGGAGAGATCTGCAGGGCTTTGTGAGAGAGAGAAAGTGAGAGTGGGTGAAAGATAAAGAGCTTGTGTGAGAAGGGAGTTATCTGAGAGAAATTCCGTGAGAGAGAGTCGAGCTCTCCCTCTCTTTATATATAAAATTTTCCTTTTCTTCGTGAATTTAGAAGCTTTTCCCATTCTCTTTTATTTTAATTGATTTTTAGAAACCTATTGAATTTAGAAATTCTTTTTGAAGTGAATTCAGTAAACTCCCCTTTTGAATTGAATTTAGAATGCGCTTTTAAATTGAATTTAGAAACCTTCCCCCCTTTGTTTCTCCTATTTAGCAACCATCTTGTCGAAGTAGCCGCTACGATCAGGTTACTATTCTGGTCGCAATAGCCACTACAATCTTCCCTTTCCAAAAATTTCCTTTCTTTTACCCTTCTTATTTTTATTAAATCTTTCACCAATATCCCTTTTTATATCAATTTCACCCCCAAAAATATCTTTTATTATTTTTTCATACAAATATATTTTTGTCCTTTTTTTATAATTTAAAATGCCAAAAATAACCTTTCGACCCCCGAACTCGGAATTTCACAAAATCACAGTCGCTCAAAGGTGTTTGGACGAGGAATCCAGTTTTGATGTTGGAAAAATGTTTTGACCCTAGGATTTAACTGTTTGGTCCAAATGACCGAATTAGGGGCAAAACTGTCATTTTTCCAACGGACTTCGAATTACCCCAAGATTATACTCATTGGAGAGCATTTTGGTTAAGGAACTCAAAATTGAGGTTAAATGGATTTAGGAGTGAAATGGATTAGACAGAGTCTACCAGGGTTGGTTTGGTCATTTCACACGATTTTTGGGATTTTCTGAGAAAATTGGCAATATGAGTGAGGAATGGTTAGAGATGATTGAGAGATAGAAAAAGCCAAGCTCAAGCCTCCATAAGCTGCAAAGATCCAGAGAAAGTCACTCTCATGCAAATTGGGGTGTTTACAGTCATGATCATTCAACCATCATCCCAAGCAATGGCAGGTACAATGCACATGAAATGCAATGCATGCTGCCGAAATTATGACCACTGGACGTCCACTCTAGATCCCTATCGAGGCCAATCAATGCACCTTTATAGATCACATAGGCCAATTCTGACTAAGGCATGCTCAGTAGATTCTGTGTGTACACCACAATTTTTGGGCCTTTAAACCTATGAGGTTCTCTTGTCCCACCATTATTTTTTATCTCGGGAACAAATTCGGGACATCTCTCAGAACTCTCCCCCAAGGCTCATCCCAGCTCACAATTATCCAACAGATTACTCACATCACACATGAATATATTCTATCCTGGTTTATACATATGTGACCAGATTCTCACTCATATATATATATATATATATATATATATATATATATATAGAACGGGACATACCTAATCCCTCTCTCAAGTTATCTTTGACTTATTTCTAGTCCTTTCTGGACTTCAATGTTTCATCACTCTTTCGCACTCTTCATTGAGTCCAATCATTCTCACATCATCCTTTTGGTTCTCATCATGAAGAATCCAAAGTCTAGTCGGGTCATTGGGTTACCCTTCGAGGCCCATAATGCATGAATGACCCATCTTATGCATGTCCTCATCACAAAACTACATCTTATGCATAGACATTTAAATCTCACATAAACATTTAATAAAATGCCACACCTTGCATTTGAATGAATATATCACATGTCATTAGATATGAAGAATTCTAAACACGCATACATAATTTCCACATGTAATCATTCATCAATTTCAATCATGAATCTACATTGTATAAGTCACATTATTCATGCTCGTAAAACATCATCATCATTAGCTTATTTTTGTTCCCCTTGGTATACCGTACCCCTGCCGGCCAGGCTGCCGATAGTGTCGGTGGACCTTACTGGTGGCACCGGTGAACACCAAATAAAAAATTAGGTGTTCGTCGGTGGCTAGACCAGTATATCAGTCCAGCCCCCGGTGGAATTCGCACAGAGATGGCTAGTCCGGTGTGCCGACCCCACTGCCGACAGAATCTCAAACAACATTCACTTCGTCGGCAGACCCTGACAGTATACCGTCGTGGCTGCCGACCATACACAAAGACCTGGCAAATTCCCTGTCGGTGGACCCCGATGGTATACCGTCCGGTGCACCGGATGAAGCATGAACATCATTCTTTTTCTAGGTTTTCTTAGCACAATCTCATTCTTATATATGTATTCTAGTTCACAAACAATCTAATACGCTAAAACTTACTATTCTACATCACTTTAACACAATTTCACACATCATGGATCATATATGCTAATTAATACAACTAATTCATGAGATATGTAAGATTCATTCAAATCCATGGTAGATTTATTCAAACATATTCAATATTCTGAGATTAGATCCATTGATACAAGGGAAACCCTCATTCATGAATCCACGAAAGTACACGAGTACTTGATCAAATATGTACAATCTTTAGTTGTTGAGCTTCAAATCCTCTAGATGAATCTGCAACAATTCTTCTTCTCCTTCTTCTCTTCTCCTTCTCTCTTTTCTCAACAAAAATCACAATATAGGTGTTTTAGGGTTTGGTTAATGGAACTTAAGACACTTAAATCTTTAGTCTAATCCTAGCCCTTGATTTAGATTCAGCACTTGTAATAATAGATCTCAACCTTTAATTAGATTTTAAAGTGATAGTGATTTAGTGTGTGTACATGTTAGCCAACTCATGTCTTATTAAAACCAAAAGTATTACAACTTAGTCCTAATCACTTATTAAAATTTCAGCTCATTACAATCTACCCTCCTAAAAAAGAATTTTGTCCTCGAAATTTACGTACCTACCTTTCGAAACAATGTGGATACATCCTCCAGATGTCCTCTTCTAACTCCCACGTAGCATCTAATTAGCCATGGTGACTCCACTGGATTTTTAACATTGGTATCACTTTGGTACACAACACTTGTTCTTTGTGATCTAATATCTTCACTGGAAGCTTCTCATACAAAGCATCCTCCTTGATGGTAATGGTTTGCCAATCAATAACGATAGACGGATCCGGGTGATAAGTCCTAAGCATCGACACATGAAACACGTCATGTACTCGTGATAAGTCGGGTGGTAGTAATAACTTGTATGCCACTTCCCCAATCCTCTTGATGATTTCAAACGGTCCAACATATCTTGGAGATAACTTGCCCTTCTTCCCGAATCTGAATACTCTCTTCGTAGGCGAAACCTTCAGAATTACGCAATCTCCGACTTCAAATTCTAACCTTCTTCTTCTAATGTCAACATAATTCTTCTGCCTACTTTGAGATGTTCGTAATATTTCTTTGATAAGCTTTATCTTCTCCGTTGTTTCTTGTATCCTCTCAGGTCCCAAACCTACTGGTTCTCCTCCTTCATTCCAACATAAAGGTGATCTATAAGGTCTTTCATATAAAGCTTCAAATGGTGCCATGCCAATGCTGGTTTGATACCTGTTATTGTATGAGAATTCCACTAAAGGAAGGTGTTCATCTTAACTTCCCTTGAAATCTAGGATACAAGCTCTCAACATGTCTTCTAATATTTAGTTAACTTTTTCTGTCTGACCATCGATTTGTGGATGATAGGCGGTGCTGAAATTTAGTCCAATTCTCAAAGCATTTTGCAAACTCTTCCAAAAATGAGATAAGAAATGAGAATCTCTATCGGAAACGATCGTGATCGATACACCATGAAGTCTCACAATCTCCTTCACGTATGACATAGCCAAATCCTCCATACTTGTTGTTGCACGGGTAGGAATGAAATGTACTGATTTAGTAAGACAATTCACTATCACCCAAAGTGTATCATAATTGAGTCTGGTCTTTGGCAATCCTGCTACAAAGTCCATAAAATGTGCTCCCAATTTCACTATCCTACTGCCAATGGGTGAAGAGTCCCACTTGGCTTTTAATGACCCACTTTGACTTGTGGCCAAACAACACAATAAGCAACAAACCTTATGATATCATTCTTCATCTTTCTCCACCAATAGTATCTCCTAAGAACCTTATACATTTTAGTCCCACTTGGATGAATTAAATACCGAGATCGATGAGCTTCCCTCAAAATTTCATTCTGTAAATTTTCATCTTCTGGAACACACAATCTTCCCTTCAATCTAATACTCTCATCTCCTTCATTAGTGCAATCAGGTTTTTGATCATCATTTATTAGCTTTTGTAACCAATCATCTCTTATTTGAGCTTCAACAATCTTCTCCTTCAAATCGCGTTTGATAACCAAGGTAAACAACTTCACCTTCGCTCCCTTTAAATTTATCTTAACTCCAAGGTCTGCTAATATTTCAAATAATTTCCACTCTTGAACTAAGAGTTGCACCAAAAGACTCCTGGGCTTCCTAGTTAATGCATCTGCTACAACATTAGCTTTACCTGGATGACACTGAAGTGAAAAGTCATAATCATTCACAAATTCCATCCATCTCCGTTGTCTCATATTTAACGCTTTCTGTGAAAATAAATATTTCAAACTCTTATGATCCGAGAATACCTCAAATGTCTCACCATAGAGATAATGCCTCCAAATCTTTAGAGCGAAAACTATAGCTGCCAACTCCAAATCATGTGTAGGGTAATTCCTCTCATGAATCTTCAATTGTCTGGATGCATAAGCTATTACGTTCCCATCTTGAATAAGAACACAACCCAATCCCAAAAGTGAAGCATCTACATAAATCTCAAACTCGACTCCACTTCTGGGAATAACTAAAATTGGAACTGTTGTCAACTTCTTCTTGAGTTCCTGAAATGCCTTCTCACACTCTTCTATCCATTGGTACTTCATATCTTTTATGGTCAAACAAGTGAGTGGTACAGTAATACAGGAAAATTCTTCTATGAGACTCCTATAGTATCCCGCCAAACCCAAGAAACTTCGGATTTCGGTTACATTCTTTGGTCTTTCCCAATTCAGTACTGCCTCTAATTTAGATGGATCTATGGAAATCTCATCCTTTGACACCACATGTCCTAAGAATTTCACCTCTTCTGTCCGAATTCACTTTCTCAAACTTTGCATACAACTAATGATCCTTAAGTGACTAAAGTTAACTCTAAGATGTTCTTCATGTTCTTCCCGAGTCTTAGAATATATCAACATGTCGTCCACAAATAATACTACGAACTGATCAAGGTAAGGTCGAAACACACAGTGCATCATGTCCATAAAAGATGTCGCTGCGTTTGTCAACCCAAAAGGCATAACAACAAATTCAAAGTGACCATACCGAGTCCTAAAAGTTGATTTTGGTATATCCTCCTCCTTGATTTTAAGTTGATGATAACCTGAACTTAGATCAATTTTTGAGAAATACTTAGCCCTCTCAGTTGATCGAAAAAATCTTCAATCCTTGGCAAATGATACTTGTTCTTCACCATGACTCGAATCAATTGCTGGTAATCGATGCACAGTCTTAGGGATCCATCCTACTTCTTGACAAATAGGATTGGAGCTCCCCAAGGTGATGAACTAGGTTGGATAAATCCTCGTTGGAGTAGCTCATCCAATTGAATCTTGAGTTCTTCAACTCAGTAGGTGCCATCCTTGATTCTAAGTTGATTTTGAACCTAGAATTAAGTCGATTGAAAATTCAGTCTCTCCCTTTGGTGGTAATCCGGGTATCTCTTGGAATACATCCCCAAATTGACAAACTACGGGGATAGACTCAACTCATTGTTTCCCTTCTATTGCCCACAATTCAATTGCAGCAAGCTGATCAGACATGTCTGATTTAAGCCCCTTAATCTTCACTAATAGTCCTCCAAAAATTACGAATGTGATGGTCCTACTATGGCAGTCTATCTGCAATATGCAGTCAACCAATCCATTCCTAGGATCACATTGTATCCCTCCATGTCCAAAACTATCAAATCGTTAGGTATAGTAGTCGCTCCCACAACAATAGAACAAGCCTTACACACCCTACTCAGATACACTACACTTGACAAGATGTGTTAGCTAGACAACCATGCATTAGTGTTCACAAGCACAAACAAACAAAGTAAAAACTTAAAATTAATTTCTAGGTTCTGATACCACTTGTGATCACACCCGGGTCGGGCGAACCCTAGGTCGATCAGGTGGAAATGGAGTCGCCAAGGGTGTTGAGCGTTGTCGTCGATGGTCATCGCCGCAGAAATGGATTAGAGAAGTTTTAGGCTTTTTTCCTTCTCATTTCTCTCAAAGCCTTAAGAAGAAGAAGCCTGGAGACCCCAAAATAGCCAAAAAAATCCCACCCATTCGATTGAAACCCCCTGGGTTTTATAGCCTGGGAAGGGGTAGATTGGAAGTTAATAAGAATTTTGGAGATATTTGAAAAGAAAAAAAATCAAATGAGGCAAAAAAAGTTTGAGGAGGTTTCGAAAGAATAGAAAAATATTGGGTTTATTCTGAAAGTGGAAATTTGATGTGTGGTTAGGAGATATTTGTGTGTGCCACCTCACCTAAAATTGCCATGTGGCAAATATTTTTGTGAAAATTTCCAAAATAACCTTTTGACCTCCCAGACTCGGAATTCTATGATTTTACACTCGTTTTGAAGATTTTAGCACGTAGAAATCAAATCCAAAGCCGAAAATTAGTTTTGACCTCCAAAAACTGCCATTTTGACTAAATATTGAAACAGGGGTAAAATAGTTATTTTTTCGATAATTCTGAACCTAGTAAAAATGATATTCTTTTGAAAGCATTTTTCATCTAAAATTCAGATTTCAAGTCATAAACGGGCTTCAGATGAGGAATAGAGTAGGTGGGGCCACCAGAGGTATTTTGGTCATTTTGCCAAATTTTCAAGAGAATTTGCGCACATGATAGAACAGGGTTTAGAGATGATTGGGGAATTTCCATTTTCTCAAGCCAAGCCTTCCAGGAGGTACAAAACATAGAGAACTGCACTTCAGTGTAAATTGGGGTGTCTACAGCTTCCCCTCTTTGTCGAAATCACGTGCGATAGACGACAAAGAAAAGACGTTACCCCAATTTGCACAGTTCAATAAAAAATCTTGCTATATGCCTAAATTACTATTCATATGCTAAACTTCAAAGGATTATGATGAGTTTTTTTTTTTTTTGAAAGAAATGATTGCTTGTCTTTCCTGGTGACTGAGTCCATTCGCAAGAGGACAACGCAAAGAAGAATTATCTGTGGGCTAAGCCACTACCTAGACATTCAAGAACGCTTTAAATGAAAGGTGAGTTATGTTTTTGAGGAAGTTCTTCACATGCAGATTAGGTTTGACTTCGAGCCACATTTAATGCATGAGCTAGAGATAGATGAGGACTATGACTTATCAAATTACGTCTAGTCATCCTTGAGCTATTTCAAAGGGTTGGACAGTTTCCAACCTCAATGATTAGTGTCGCAAAACCGCCTAGAATCAAGTCTGTATGTGAGACGGGATACAAAAGAGACAGAATTGTTTTTGACTAGACTGACCATTATAATATAATCTTCCGACTTCTCTTGCTCCAACTTTTCTTTCACTTGATGTGCTTCAATTTTCTTTGGGCATCCAGTTCTTGTTGTCATCTTTGATTGGACTCTGCTGAGAGTGAATTGAAGTATTCTTTTCAACATGCTCTACTGGGATTGTGATAGGCTTGCTTGTGCTCGATTCGAGATTATATGTTTGGTCCCCCTTCTTTTCTCCTTTTGCGGCATTTGATATCACAATGCTCCTCCGCAAGGTATTTGTTCTAATTGTTTTGGCTTTTCTCCACTTCTTTTCTTTGCATGCACCCTGTGATATCTAAAACTTCAAGGAAAATGCAAACATACTGCAAATGTAAAAACCCTATTTATATATATATTGTTTTTATGATTCTTCTTCTCATTTTTTTTTTCATTTTTAATGATTTCATTTTGAATTTTTTTTTAACATAAAAAGACTTGGAAATTGAACAAACATTTTTTTTTAAATCATGGAGTTATCATCCTAGGCCTTAACATTTTCTCCACATTAAGATGATCAAAATAGCCGAAGTAAACCTCTTCAAATGAATAGTAAAAATGTGATCGAACATCGGAGAGTTGTTGCAAAAAATTTTAGAGTTTGAATTCTTCCCCGATGTCTACCGAAGCCAATTTTATCATGTCGGCTTTTTGAGAGAATGAAAGAGATGTTTAGCTCAGTCAAGTTAATATTGCTAGAGTAACACCAGACGAAGCTGTTCAAAGATGCCAAAATAAGAAACTTCCCCAGTGTATGTAGATCACTTTGCTATGTTGACGATACTTCTGAAGATGCTCCATTCAATTGAGAATCACTTGCCTTCCGATAACCTTCAGTCTTCAACTTTTGTTTTTGTTTTTGCACCTGATGCCTATAAAGGTTTTTATCAGAACCGATTCTAAGTGCAATGACGCCTTTGCAGGTTTTCGCCATGCCTGTGGTTTTTGATTTTCTTCAATCATCAGCTTTTGATTCTGTCATCATCAATCAAACTAAGAGTTAAGTTGCCTTACTAGTAAAAATTATCTTGATCAAAAGAGGACTTATCATTAAGGAAGAAACGAAGGCTGGGATCTGTCTAAGAAAGAAAGGATAAAAGGCACAAACATAATGTTTTTGATGGAATAAGTGAACTGGGATTCACACAACTCGAGTATATCTCTCTATATTTTTTCCTTGAATTTCCTCAAATGTGAAACTTTCCCCAGTTGTGAATATTTCCGAATTTCCCCTCCAATTTTACTTTGGACTTTTTATTTATTCCCCAACCTTTTTTTTTTTTAAACCCAACATTTGTTGCCCCAATTTATGAATCTTCAAAATTGTTCCCCAGTATTTCCCATGGTTCTACTTCTTTGCCCCAGTGTGGGGTTGCTAATCCCAGCTTAGGTCATAGAAAAGAAATTAGAAGGCTCAAAAGGTTTAAACTAAGGATTTTATGATGCAAGGATTCACAGAAAAATGGTCTCGGATCATTTCAAAACAAAATTTAATTTCAAGCAAAATATTTCTCTCTTTTTTTTTTTTTTGAATCTAGATTTATTAGTTCAGGAAAATTCCTTTCGATCCATCTGTACAAGGATCAAAACTCCATCGAACATAACTTTCTTCATAGCAATGACCCTTCATGATTGGCTTGAATACTCTACAAAAATCTTCTCGATGTGATAATATTTTCTCCAGTATTGAATCCATTTTCCAGAAAACTCAATGCCTTCTTGTCAAATGTTCTGATTACGTACTTATAAATCCCATTGAAAATTGAATTCAAGTGATCTCCTTCGATCCAAGTATTCGAAATGTGACCCTACACTTATGCTCCTCTTAGGAAAATGGACGCTATGTGAACAACGAGGTCTAAAAATGACCCTACAAATCTTAGCACAACTGAGCCAAAACATCTGTAAATTCTTTTGGGAATACAGTCATTCACTCTTTTTGCCTAGAGAATAATAGGGCTTTGATTTTCATCTCCTTTGGGTCCTTCTCCGTCCCCAAATTTATGGTCACAGTCTTTCCAATGTTGTGCTACACACCCCTTTTACTCTTCTTCAGAAATTTTCATTTGGCTATTAAAATCAAACTAATGTGACGAAGAATGCAAATGACCTTTAATCATAAATCTTTTAATGCTCTCTTTATGTTATTTTTTTTTATATATTTTTGGATTTTTGTTTTATTTTTGAACCTCCTTAAATTACTCTTTTCGAGATCGAAGGCTCATAAAAATACTAAACCTCGAAAAGGGTGGATACGCTCACCAGTAGCTACTCACAGGCAAATAAGGCGTTCCCCTAATTGATCAGAAAATGGGCTCATCACTTGCAAAGTAGGCAAAATCAGAGAACATTGTCGCTTCAACAGGCTTTGACATCTTCAATTGGTACCCTGAAAAATTAAACTGACATCTTTCGAGAAATAGGTAAATGCAAGTGCAAAGATGTATGAATGCAAACTTTTGATTTATTCACAAACAAAGTTCAAAGATGAAATGAATGTATGATGAGTGGTACTTACTCTTCCTAGTAATTGTGCTCATTCACGGGAAGAGTTCACAAAAAATGATTTTGAAATGATGGATGTTACTCACTCTTCCAGGTAGTTGTGCTCATTCTCAAGAAGAGTTTGTAACAAGATGATATGATTTTTTTTTTAAATGATGAATGTTACTCACTCTTCCAGGTAGCTGAGAGCTCATTCGCAAGAAGAGTTAGCATCAAATGAATGAAAGTTGTTCGTTCCTATCAAGTGACTGAGTCCACGCAGGGACGATTTGCAACAATGATAGAAAGTCGTTTTTTGAAATGATGGATGTTACTCACTCTTCCAGGTAACTGAGAGGTCCTTCGCAAGAAGAGTTAGCAACAAATGAATAAAAATTGTTCGTTCCATCCCAGGTGACTAAGTCCATTCGCAGGGAGGATCTGCAACAATAAAAAGAAAATTATTCGTTCCTTCCCCGATGACTGAGTCCATTCGCAGGGAGGATCTGCAACAATAGATTGAAAATTATTCGTTCATTCCCCGACAACTGAGTCCATTCGCAGGGATGAACTGCAACAATAGATTGAAATTGTTCGTTCCTTCCCCGGTGACTGAGTCCATTCGCAGGGAGGATATAAAACAATAGATTGAAAATTGTTCGTTCATTCCCCGGTAACTGAGTCCATTCGCAGGGACGATCTGCAACAATGGTGTACTTGGCCCTATATAACCAGACCGAAGCACAAAATGAGGCATTTGGTTCCATTTAACCAAACCAAGGCGCATGATAAATGTTTGGTCCCATATACCCAGACCAACACCACTAAGGTAG
>JAUPMG010039580.1:0-14318 GCA_031762675.1 Pachysandra terminalis | reverse complement strand
TTGATAATTTAGTAAGAATTACCACCGATCCTTGTGGTTCGACACCCTCAAAGTAGCCCTATCTGCAAAGATTCGTACTATTGCGAGTGGTTAATAATTATTATTGACACAACACATCATATTGCTTAATCTTTGGTTAATTCAGGTAGAGAAGTGAGAAATATTGAAGTTCTTGAATTGTTTTGATTAAGTGTGGTATTTTTGAAAATTTTGTTGAAACTTTGAAATTTGATTCATATTCTTTGATACGTTTAAACACATGAACACGTGATCATTTGACTAAGAAATCTAAACATTGTTTTTTACTACTTACTTTTGGATAGTGTGAATTCACTTGTGTCATTTTGAATTTAGCACAAGCACACTAACACATAGTTTGTGGGGAATGAGATGTGAAACCATTTATGGATGCTTTTGATGACTTAAGTTCTGTTGGTTGACTTGTGGATGAATAACCTTGGCACGGTGATTATGGTTTATGTTTGATTATAAGAAAAAAATAATAAGTGCTTAATTATTGATTATTTTGATCTTTTTACCGAGTAACCAGTCCTCTTGCCCTAATAAGCAATGAGTGTTCGCGTCAAAAGGGTAGGAATTTGGAATGGTTGATAGTGTGGCTAGTTTAGCTTCGTAGCCTTGTTGACTCGAGTAAGTAAGTCCATAGGGGTGTTCTCTACACCTAATTCCCTTTAAGCGATCTGGTTCAAGAGTCATTGGTCCAACACTCGATACATGGGTCAATTACAAAGCTTAAGGGAGCTAGACATTGCACAGTTTAGTGATCCTAAACCAGAAATAAGGATCAAATTTTAATCTAATTGTGTAAGTGGGGATTAGATTATAAATAATAGAACATATGGGGTGTGTGTTGATATTTCTTAAAACTAGATTAGGCTGGACTTTGAATTGGACGTATGAAACATTACCATGGTTAATGGGCTGGACTAACTAGGTTAAAGGCTTAGTAATTTAATTAATCTAATTAGTGTAATGGGCTTAATTATTGGGCTTAAGTGAAAACGTGTGGATCTAGTTAAGGAGATCTTAGTAATTTTAAGTTCTTCTAGAAAGGTAAAGTTCCTACTTAGATTTGGATTGACATAGATAATTAAGATTAGTTTGAATTAGAATAGAAAGTTTCTAATTGGTTAAAGGTCTAGAAGATTAGATTGGGATTTGTTTCTAATTTAATTCAGATTGAGATTGTTTGTGGAATAGGATTAGAAAGAGTTCTAATTAATTTGAAGGTTTCCTATTGGCTGAAAGAGGAGAGAAGAGAATCTATAAAAGAACGGTTAAGAGGAGGAAATGTGTGTAGCAGTTAAGGAAGAAAGTAAGAGGGAACTAGAAAGAGAAAGAGGGACGTTGTTCCTGGGTTGTGATCTGTAGAAGAAGAAGAAGCTAGAAGAGAAAGGTACAAGTAGCGATCATCGCCTAAAAGAGCATTACTGGTAAGTGGTAATTCTGTATAATCTTTATGAAATTTCAGAAGTCATGATATGATATTGTAAGGTATAAAGTGATTAGATATAACTTCTCGGTATGATTAGCAAGATTATTGAATGATCATACAAATACTAATCTATGTATGTTGATTGGATTAATGTATTGAGATGGATTTGGGTTTATGTTAATATTAAATTGTTATTGAACACATGAAGCATAAAAATGTAGTTTTAAGGATATGGGCACGAATAGGAGAAACATTGATTTCTAGGAGTCAGTACGTTCGGTAGTTCCTCGGTACATACCGAGACTGTCGTGCCCCAAATCTGAGATATAAGATCTCGAGGATTTATGAGGAATGACCTTCGGATCCACCACGTAGACGTGGATAACCAATTACCATTCATAACAATAGTCCTGGTAATCCAAAGTCTAAACCATAATTAGCGGAAGTCTGTATAAATTAAAACTAAAGTCTCATCCAAACCAACTGAGTTAGAATTATCCAAATTAAATCTAAGTTATTACAATTTCATACCCCTGTGGGGTCAAAACAAAGTTTATAAACAAAACTAAATATCAACCACAAAGTCTATCAAGTATCTGAAACAAAAAGGAAATTTCCTCTCCATGCAAGCAGGTCAATCGAACTGATTACTTGTTTCAACAAAAAGATCAGCCGAAGCCTCGTAGAGAAATTCAACGAAGTTACAATGATTATCTTCATGCAAACATAACAACACAGTTAATTCAAGCAAGTTTATTCAACAAGTAATATCACAGTCAAATGGATTAGCAGGCTCATCATCATACTAAATCTTACATATTTAGTAAATTTATAACATCTACCATGATAATCTCAATTCATTATAAGAACCCAACAAGAAGTCAAATCATATCGTATTAATTGCTTACATGGTCCCACCATGATAAATCATAGTGCACAAATGATCCCATCATGCATTCGACCCAAACCTCATAGTCTCACTATGAACCCAAACATACCCTACATGATCCCATCACGTATATCACAACAACAACATACTCCCACTATATTTAGCCAAAACATCAATCTACATGGTTCCACCATAATACAAGCAAACACATAGTCCCACTAGTTATACAAACAAACATCCATATGGTCCCACCATGTATACAACACACAAGTAAAATATAAAAAACACATAATCCCACTATGTTCATAACAACAATCACATGGTTCCACCATGTTAAATAAACATTGCATAGTCCCACTATACAATACAAACACATACACATGGTCCAACCATGTAAGACGAACATACAAATATTCTATCAATCACATAGTCCCACCATGTTCAAAGCAATCACACGGTCCCACCATGCTATCACACTGTAAGTTCACATGGTCCCACCATGCTACCACATACTATATCCACATGATCCCACCATTCCATCACACAACCAATTATTAATGTAAAACATGCACAAACACAATCAAGACAATCTAGTGCAATGAGATGAGTATGATATAATGCAAATGTGCACAATGAATGCAACAAATGATGCAATGCAATGATTTGTCAGACATAGTCCGACACAATCATTCAATCCATTGACTACTATTTTAGGGACTTGCACCCTCGGAGTAATGCTCCAGTGACCATTATTTATGGGACTTGCATCCACGGAAAAATGCTCCAGTGACCACTATTTTAGCGACTTGCACACACGGAATAATGCTCCAATCACAGAACCAGTGACCATTATTTAAGGGACTTGCACCCACGGAATAATGCTCCAATCCCAGAACGTAGTCAATCCCATTGACTATCAGTGGATGCTCTCAGCACCACTCTCAATCATATCATGGATGCTCCCAGCATCACTCCTAACAAACAATGTTACAATCAATTACATACAAGTAATGGATACATCAGTATCACTCCTAATAAACAATATCATAAGACCAAGCACAACCCTGATCAGTGAATGCTTCAAGCACCACTCAAATCACACAATATCCTATACAATCATTGCTAACTATCCTGCTCCTATCATGTAGTCCAATATACATGTCCAAATCATTAAAGTCAAAATTAGCATAGATCTCATCCAGGACTATTCCATTTTCCTGAATTTCGAACCTTATTGTGCACTTTTAAACATTCGACCATATCCAAAACTTTTGCACACAAACCAACCTCATATGCATGTGTTAACACATCTAGGGTTCATCCCATAAAATTGGAAGCTTATTGAGCTTTGGCAGGTGTTCGGTACGTACCAAAGGTCTTACCGAAAGCTTCGATCGATGGTTCGGTATGTACCGAATGTCGTTAGATGTTCCCGAGAGTTTGATGGTTCTTGGTAGGTGCTTCGGTATGTACCGAAGGTCCCACTGAAGCCTCGGTTGATGGCTCAATATGTACCGAGTGTCGGTAGATGTTCCTGAGAGTTTACCAACTCTCTGCAGGTTGTACGGTATGTATTGAATGACCTACCGAATCATTCGGTAGATGTCTTGGTATGTACTGAGCTACCTACCGAATGTAGACATCAACCCAGATTCGGATTTCTTCCTAGGGTTTCGTGCCCAGGGTCTCAAGATTGCATTTTTATACTTCTAAACATCAAATACTAATCTCCATATATATCATACAATTATTATAACTAAATCTAGTCAATTATAGACTATTCATATTTATCTTTACATAAATCAATCAGCACGCATGAATTAATTCCCGAAAAATAAAAATAATTTCTAAGAACTCATATGATCATCATAATTGCAATAATTATAAATCTAAGCATAATTTATCATGTAAACACTTAATCATTCATAATATCATGCACATTTTCGTAGATTATACACACCAACTAATAACTATAGCATTGTTAAGATTCATGAACATGATCACTATAAAATCAAAGATAGTCGCTACCTTATCTAGTTCCGTAGTAATCTCTACCATTTTCCAGATTTTCTTGTCTTTTCAGGTGCAGTCTCATCCGGGTTCTTTTCCCTCTGTCTCCTTCCTCAAGTCAATCATCGTCATCATCATCAGTTTCTTCATAATCGTCGTATCCGACTTCCTCTTCCTCTCCCTCTACACTCTCTTTACTTTTCTTGTTCTTCATGGGCTTCTTCCCATGGTTGTTGATTTTCTTCCATTATTCCCTAGCTCTCTTCTCTTCTCTTCTTTTCCTCCCTCTCTCTTTTCTTTTCTTTCTTTCTCTCATTCTCTCTAGCCTTCTTCTTCCTATAATAAACTTTCCTATCTCTCTCCATCACTTTAGCTTTCTCTTTCTTCCCATATGGTCTCCACATCTTCTTCGTCTACATAACCATCCTCCTTTGTTTGGACGTCCAAGGCTAGAGACAGATTCTCTCTCTCTCTCTCTCTCTCTCTCTCCCACTTACTTAGCCCACTAAAACTCTATTACTATTGGTTTGTTTGAATTTAAATATCTTAATTTGAATTCTTAACTGCAGAGAATTAGTTTTTTTGGTTACTACCTTAATTACCCTTATTTTAATATTTAATATATGTTTAAGTCCTATTGAACTTTTATTGGGTTTTGGGCCCAATTCGTCAACTTCAGTTCTGGCCCGTATGGATTGAAATCTAGCCCAATTATTAATTCTTAATTAATTAAATAGTTTTCCTTTAGTTTCTATTAATTGTTATTTCGTCCAATACTACTTAGGGTCTTTTATTACGTTCCCACTGTATAATTAGTAAATTATTTAATTTAATTTGTAATTAATCCAGTTGGATCCGGGTCACTACATTCTCCCCCCCCCCCTTTAGGAGATTTCGTCCTCGAAATTGTTATCGAAATACTATATATAAATTTATTTTGTAAGTGTTTATTTGAAAATAGGAATTCGAATGTGAAATAAAAGCTTAAAATTTTCATTGCTAAGAAAGGAAAATATTACATAAGTTCTACCAGACTAATCGACTGACAGATGGACTAACTAACTAACTAGCCATTCATAGATGGCTTTGACCCAAAGCAGAAGCAAACTGAAAGGAAAATGCAGCAGACGAAAAGGAAAATGAAACTATCAACTAAGAAATGTAAAAGAAATCTACAAAGTCTTTCCCCTGCGGGATGTGGAAGCTGACTGTGAGGTCGAGAATGCATCGTTGGCTTTGCAGCCACTAAGTGTATCCTGGAAAAAGCGAAGTGCTTTCTCCACAATCTATCGGAGCCTAGAAGTCTCCTGCTCCAACGCAGCTAATCTGGTCTCTATGGTCCCAGAAGGTGGAGGTGCAGATGATGAAGAAGGCCCTGGATGGTGCTTAGGAGGAATGTCCTAAGGCTCTTCTTGAATTTCAACTGGCCCTTCAGAAGTAAAGGCTTGACCTCACCCAATCGATATGGGCAGCTTCATTCCTATGGCCACTTTGTGCAATACAGAGGCCATGTAAGGAGTGAGTTCCGTCGGGTTCCCAAAATGCGGATAAACACTTGTGAAGGAGAGCTTGTGAAGAATGTGGAACTTGGGAGAAAGCTTGGAGGCCACAAGAGATCCATCATTGTTCCACTACACTCTCTTCCCACAGATCACCTTGGTGAGCTCTATCTTTTCCTCCTCAGTGAGGTCAAGAATGGTGGAATGTAAATTGTTCATGGGCACTTTCATTAATCTAGACACCAACTGTAGATCGAGGCATCGGGTAGTGCTGTATATATCAAAAGTGATAGACATGGAGTCAAAGTCTGTCCTGGTGATATGTGAGTACATCTCCACTACTATGGATTGGTGTGTAATACCACCCCAATCAAGAAGAGGTTCCCATCCTATGGCCCGTAGTGCTTCCACTACTCCATAGTCTCGGATCACATCACGATCTACCTTCTTCTCTATGAGTAGCTTCTTGCCCTCATATTCATTCACTTCCTCTACCACATCTTCTTGGGTAGGCACAGGTGCAGACTGAGGTGGAGGTGAGTCTTCTCTTTCAGGATCGAGGGAGTCGATGGATGAAGCAGATGGTGGGGCTTGGGATCTTCTAGATGATGAAGCCCTAGTGAGTCTAGCCCTTTTGCTGGAATTCTTAGTCCTCACCATGATGAAATCAAAAACAAAATATAAGAATCGAAACTTTTACCGGCAAAATCTTTCGGAGTTGAATCCAAAGGATCAAGGATAAATCTTGGAAGATTAGGTGATGCTCTAGAGTTTCTTAGAAGAACCCTTGAAGAAGAATAGATTTTTAGGGTTTAGTTTCTTCTTTTAAAATCTCGGTACAACCCCGTTTCGACGTTCGGTCGATGTCTCTGTAGGTCACTGGATCGACCGAAGCATAGACTGAAATGCATAATTCGATATCTTTCACTTTAAAAGTTTTCTTAATTTTACTAAAATCATTCTTAACATTTTTCGTATAGAAATGTTTCTCTAATACTCAGCATATTTTTAATTAAACTTACGTTAAGTTAACGGGTCAGTTCCAAATTCCGGTTAGTTCAGAAATCTGATTTCTTAGCTATAATTAATTGTTCCATAGTTTAATTGTTTTATTTAGCTCTTTCCATCATATTACAACTTTTCTTTACTTCTTACTAATTTCTTAAGAAATTTTTCCATTTTAATTTTGTCAATATTAAAGTTCATTATTACTATTTTTTTTTTCCTCGATGAGTTCCTAGTATTATTCTGTCAAGCACTAATGTTGGTATTCCCTAGAATTTCTCAATCGACAATTAATCGTAACTTTGTTCAGTAGCCACATAGACTAATTTATGTCCCTATTCATTTAATTCTAAAATCAAGCACTGATCCTATCCTTAGATATGTCTACATTCTAATCCTAAACAGGAAAGCATGTTTTATCAAGTATGTACACTTACATCTTAAGTAATTGGAATTTCTTCCTAACTCACAGAATAAATCCTAACTTAATAAGTTTCTAACTTTTCATAATATAGTCTCATACCCATACAAGTCAAACAGTTCATAATTATTCTCATTCTAAACAGTTATTATAAGGAGCTTCAAGCCTAAGGTTCTCAGGACAATAATTTCACAGTTATTCATATAACTTATATCATGTATATACACACCATATCATAGAGTTCTACTCCTATAATAGACATAATTTTAAATCTTTAGGAATTTTCTCCCATTGTAATTTATAGGATTATATTCACTTTTAGAGCCAGTCACTAAGGTTAATAAACGTTTTCCACAGGTGATCATTCATCATCAATCCAAAGTTTGAGGATTCATGTATCTGCAGCTACACTAGTCCTGTCACCTTAAAATAAAAATAAGGATCACATTACTACTGTCTGAATTAATCACTAGCCATTTATATTTGATAACCAATCTCTATGTTTCTAGTGCGATAGTTCTGTTCTAATCACATAAGTATATACAATACACAAGTATAAGCACACATTATACAGAAGTATATTTCACACAACTCATAAATGTGGTTCCTAGATTCACATGTATCTAAGTTTTAGTCCTAGGTTTTCACTGCACCCTAAGACTTCCCAGAGCCTAGACAACTTAAAACCTAGTGCATTGATACCACTCTTTCGCGACCCAAATCTGAGATATAGGATCTCAAGGATTTACGGTGAATGACCTTCAGATCTACCACGTGGACGCAGATAACCAATTACCATTCATAACCATAGTCCTGGTTATTAAGAGTCTAAACCATAATCAGCGGAAGTTAGTATAAATTATAATTGTAGTCTCATCCAAACCAACTAAGGTAGAATTATCCAAAATAAATCTAACTAATTTATTATAATTTTAGGCCCCTATGGGGTCAAAACAAAGTTTATAAAAAAATCTAAAAATCAACCACCAAGTCTATCAAGTATCTGAAACAAAAAGGAAATCTCTTCTCCATGCAAGCTGGTCAAACGAACTGATTACCTAATTCAACAAAAGGATCATCCGAAGCCTCGTAGAGAAATTCAATGAAGTTACAATGATTATCTTCATTCATACATAATAACACAGTTAATTCATGCAAGTTCATTCAACAAGTAATATCATAGTCAAATGTATTAGCATGGTCATCATCATACTAAATCTCACATATTTAGTAAATATATAACATGAACCGTGATAATCTCAATTCATTTTGAGAACCCAACAAGAAGTCAAATCATATCATATTAATTGTTCACATGGTCCCACCATGATAAATCATAGGGCACAGATGATCCAATCATGCATTCAACCCAAACCTCATAGTCTCACTATGAACCCCAAACATATCCTACATGATCCCATCACGTATATCACAACAACAACATACTCCCACTATGTTTAGCCAAAACATCTATCTACATCGTGGAACCATGTAATACAAGCAAACACATAGTCCCACTATGTTATACAAACAAACATCCACATGGTCCCACCATGTATACAACACATAAGTAAAATATAATAAACACATAGTCCCACTATGTTCATAACAACAATCACATGGTCCCACCATGTTAAATAAACATTGCGTAATCTCACTGTACAATACAAACACATTCACATGGTCCCACCATGTAATACAATCATACAAATATTATATCAATCACATAGTCCCACTAAGTTTACAGCAATCACATGGTCCCACTATGCTATCACACCGTATGTTCACATTGTCCCACCATGCTACCACATACTATATCCACATGGTCCCACCATGCCATCACACAACCAACTATTATTGTAAAACATGCACAAACACAATCAAGACAATCTAGTGCAATGAGATGAGTATGATATAATGCAGATGTGCACAATGAATGCAACAAATGAGCAATGCAATGGTTTGTCAGACATAGTCAGACACAATCATTCAATCCATTGACTACTATTTTAGGGACTTGCACCCACGGAGTAATGCTCCAGTGACCATTATTTAAGGAACTTGCATCCACGAAAAAATGCTCCAGTGACCACTATTTTAGCGACTTGTACACACGGAATAATGCTCCAATCACAGAACCAGTGACCATTATTTAATGGACTTGCACCCACGGAATAATGCTCCAATCACAGAACATAGTCAATCCCATTGACTATCAGTGGTTGCTCCCAGAACCACTCTCAATCATATCATGGATGCTCCCAGTATCACTCCTAACAAACAATATTACAATCAATTACATACAAGTAATGGATACATCAGTATCACTCCTAATAAACAATATCATAAGACCAAGCACAACCCTGATCAGTGAATGCTTCAAGCACCACTCAAATCACACAATATCCTATACAATCATTGCTAACTATCCTGCTCCTATCATGTAGTCCAATATACATGTCCAAATCATTAAAGTCAAAATTACCATAGATCTCATCTAGGACTATTCCATTTTCCTGAATTTCGAACCTTATTGTGCACTTTTAAACATTCGACCATATCCACAACTTTTACACACAAACCAACCTCATACACGTGTTAACACATCTAGGGTTCATCCCATAAAATTGGAACCTTATTGAGCTTCGGCAGGTGTTCAGTACGTACCGAAGGTCCTACCGAAAGCTTCGATCGATGGTTCGGTTTGTACCGAACGTCATTAGATGTTCCCGAGAGTTTGATGGTTCTCGGTAGGTGCTTCGGTGTGTACCGAAGGTCCCACTGAAGCCTCGGTTGATGACTCAATATGTACCGAGTGTCGGTAGATGTTCCCGAGAGTTTACCAACTCTCGACAGGTTGTACGGTATGTATTGAATGACCTACCGAATCATTTGGTAGATGTCTCGGTATGTACCGAGGTACCAACCGAAGGTAGAAATCAACCTAGATTTGGTTTTCTTCCTATGGTTTCGTGCTCAGGGTCTCAAGATTGCATTTTTATACTTCTAAACACCAAATACTAATCTCCATATATATATATCATACAATTATTCTAACTTAATCTAGTCAATTATAGACTACTCATGTTGATCTTTACACAAATCAATCATCACACATGAATTAATTCCAGAAAAGTCATAATAATTTCTAGGAACTCATATAATCATCATAATTGCAATAAATCTAAATCTAAGCATACTTTATCATGTAAACACTTGATCATTCATAATATCATGCCCAAATTCATAGATCATACACACCAACTAATAACTATAGCATTGTTAAGATTCATGAATATGATCACCGTAAAATCAAAGAAAGTCTCTACCTCATCTAGATCAGTAGTAATCTCTTCCCTCTTCCAGTTTTTCCTGTCTTTTCAATTGTTGTCTCATTCGGGTTCTTTTCCCTTTGTCTCCTTCCTCAAGCCAATCATCGTCATCATCATCAGTTTCTTTATAATCGTCGTATCTGACTTCCTTTTCCTCTTCACTCTCTTCTTCTTTACTCTCTTTCTTTTTCTTGTTCTTCCTGGGCTTCTTTCCAAGGTTGTTGATTCACTTCCATTCTTCCCTAGCTCTCTTCTCTTCTCTGTTCTTCTCCTGCCTTTCTCTTTTCTCTTCTTTCTTTCTCTCTTTCTCTCTGGCCTTCTTCTTCCTACAATAAGCTTTCCTATCTCTCTCCATCACTTCAGCTTTCTCTTTCTTCCCATACGGTCTCCTCATCTTCTTCTGCAGAGCCAAAAACCAAAAAACCTTCCTCCTTTGTTTGGACATCCAAGGCTAGAGACAGATTCTCTCTCTCTCTCTCTCTCTCTCTCTCTCTCTCCCACTTAGCCCACTAAAATTCTATGACTATTGGTTTGTTTGAATTTCAATATCTTAATTTGAATTTTAAACTGTAGAGAATAGTTTCGTTTGGTTACTACCTTCATTACCCTTATTTTAATATTTATTATCTGTTTAAGTCCTATTGGAATTTTATTGGGTTTGGACCCAATTCGTCAACTTCAGTTTTGTCCCATATGGATTGAAATCCATCCCAATTATTAATTCTTAATTAAAATTAAATAGTTGTCCCTTAGTTTCTATTAATTGTTATTTAGTCCAATACTACTTAGGGTCTTTCATTAAGTTCCCACTGTATAATTAGTAAATTAATTAATTTAATTATTAATTAATCCAGTTGGGTCCGGGTCACTATAGAGACATCAACCGAACTACTCAGTAGGTCAGTCGGTACATACCAAGACATCTACTGAGCAAGTGAAACTTGTGGGACAATGTGCCGAACCTTGGTACATACCGAGACCCTCGGTAGGTCACTCGGTACATACCGAGACATCTACCAAGGGTTATCAAACTCTCTGGACCATTGACTGAACCTCGGTACATGCCGAAACATCCACCGAACTACTCGGTATGTCACTCGGTACATACCGAGACATCTACCGAAGACCAATGGACTTCAAATTTGACGAGGAAACCCCATTTAATGTTTTAAATATGAATATAAGATTTGTATCACTGCAAAGTGGATGAATGTGGATGATTTGTATACCATGATTTATGTACTTGCTTATATGCTCAACGGTTGATTATGTTGCATGTATGTTTGAAAGGATTCTTGTGATAGCTTCCTAAGGATATTTCAGGTGTATGGGCGTCCGGACAGCTTCCGAAGGGTGTTATCACCAGAGATCCTACGAATTGTTGTCAAGGAGTCTTGATATGGTTTCCGGCGGATTATTGGGGTGTATGGGCCCTCGGATAGCTTCTGAAGGATTCTATCACAGGAATTCCTATTGTTTGGGATACTTTAGTTTGAGATGGAACTTGGAGTTGTGGGTAATTGTCTTCCATGATAGACCTCCCTGGGTTAAATCCCTAAATGTACGTGGGTAATCGTCTTGTATGATAGACCTTCCTGGGATGAATCCCTAAATGTATGTGGGTAAACGTCCTCTTTGAAGGCCTCCCTGGGTATTAATCCTTAAATGTACGAAAATAGCTTTGGAAATTGAGCCTGGTAGGTTGCAAATCCAACAAAACCACATTGTACATGTGGGATAATTGTTTGTGGAGGCATATTGACAGTAAGGTCGTGGACCGGGGCGTTGGTGGAGATTAATGATCGGCTGATCACGGATAGTTGAGTGCTTTCGTATGATTGATTGGCATGATAGAATGATTGCATATTATGTTACTGCTATTAATATTGCCTATATGCCATGATGATAATGTACGTTTTTTGGACTAATGTAATTCCTTGAGGATGGCAACATAATTCTTCTTACTGGGCATTCCAAGCTCACGTAACCTATTATTGTTGCAGGTTAAGGGGATTGATAGTTGGATGATATTGCTTGGATTTGGAGCTGTTAAAGTTTATGCTATTTTCTGTTTTTGATTTGTAGTTCAGATTTGATTTAGTAGACCAGTTAGTTACTTATTTTGGGTTGTAGGCTCTTCTGAAGCCATTTGAATTGTTATTCCACACTCTGATTGGTTTAATAAAAGCATGATTAGATTTTATTTATGAATTATTGTTGTGAGCCGCACTCCATGGTTGGGAACCCGAAGGTTGCACCTCGTGATCCATGCCACCCACCTGGGGATTCGGGCATCGGGATCCGGGGCATGATAGAATGGTATCAGAGCACTAGGTTAGATTGTCGAGGGTTAAGAGAATGTAGAAGTGAACACTAGGACTCACATGATTGAATTATGTGTTGTGTGCATAACATGATTGTGTTGCGGCTCAATGGCAAAGACCTTAGGTGCCTGAGGTTGCACCGCTGGCCTGGCTTGCTGAAGAGGTGCAGGATTCTGCACATAGTGAGCTCTGGGTACCAGTGCCTGTCGCTAAGAAGGTTGAGAGGATTGTCCTTGGAAACCGCCTTGTGCAGGATATCGAGACTGCCAACAATCTCTAGCGAAATGGCCTCTCCTGCCACAAGTATTGCACTTGACTAATGCAGGAGTACCTCTGAAAGTTTGAGGTGCAGAAGACCCTTGTGTTCTTGACCGCCTCTGCATGTCGAAGGTATCTGTCCTCAAGGGAACAGGCCTGGCATTGGGTCTGGAGTTCTTACGATCCATCACACTCCTAAACTCCAAGATGTCTTTCTCTACTCTCCGTGCACAATCCACAGTCTTTTGATACGAAGAGAAATCCCGGCCTACGAGCCTACTACAGATGTTAGGCCGCAGACCGCACTCGAAGCGATATGCCTTCCTCACATCATCTCCCATGGCATATAGAGCAAATTGCGACAGCTCGGAGAACTTGGAGGCATACTCCATCACCATCATTGAGCCCTGCTCTAATCTCATAAACTCCATTTCCTTCTCCCGCCTCATGCTCTTGGGAAAGTATTCATCGTAGAACACCTCAGTAAATCTCCCCCAAGAGGAGATGACAACACCTCCTACTGCATCGGCGTAAGTGGACTTCCACCACCTATGGCCCTCGCCTTCCAGCATGAAGACGACGAATTTAACCTTGTCGGCGTCAGTTGCCGACATCGCTTCAAAGATCCTCTCCAGAGAATCTATCCAGTGCTGTGCCACCAAAGGGTCCACAGCCCCATGGAAAGGTCGGGGCCCGAGCTTCTTAAAGCTCTCCAACTCAGACACACTTCTTTGAGTAGAGGCTTGGATCTGTCCTTGTTGCCTCTGCATCATTTCGGTTATATCTCCCAGGGCTTGGTATACCCCTGCCAGACCCGGCTGCTCAACTATAGGCTGCTCATCAGCACGCCTACCCCTCCTCCTTTCATGATTCTCCTCATCGTCTTCACGTGGACGCCTACCTCTACGCCCTTCCATAATATCAGGTAAAGATGTAGGGCGCTGTAAAAGAAAACACATTCCGAAGTTCTTATAAGTAAGAAATCCGGACCATAAGGTTTGAACAAACATCAGTGAAAACCTTTGAAATCTTATTCAATCAAAAACATTCAAAACCCAAAGAAACTCGACTTAAAACGAAGAAAATAAGCTCTGATACCACTTTGTCACGTCCCGAATCCAAAA
>JAUPMG010039569.1:0-14318 GCA_031762675.1 Pachysandra terminalis | reverse complement strand
GTTGATTATGGTTCGATATTGATTGCCACTCCCGATTTCGATTGGGGTGAGAGTTGCGGTTCGAACATAAGGGTTTTAATTAGAATTTCCTTTAGTTTGGGTCGTGACAGTTTGGATGTATGGATTCAAGAAGTTTAATATTAAGACTTCCGCATTATTATGATTACTCTGATGGTTTGTCGTATGAGTTGATACAAGTAGTTGTGATCTGGATCTTTTGACCGAATTCAAGGGTTGGATTCAAAGGTCACATCTCGAGATCTGTGTGCAGATATGGAGTATCGTGCCATAGATTTCGGGGCGTGCAAGGAATGATCATAATCATTCCAAGTGACTAAACAACTATCATTAGTATGTCCCATGTTGGCTTTTCCATATTTTCTGTCCTATATTATACAAGCTCTTGATGGAGATAGAATGCCTTGGAATCCTCTTTCTAGCAAAGTAGATTTGGATTTTAGTTAAAGCAATGAACTTGAATAATGATTTTGTAGCTTACTGAATGGTTTGTGTTTATTATTAAGGACACGGGTGTTCTTGTTGCAGGTAAAGTGAAGCTTTCAAATCCCCTTCACCAGCCTATGGTGAGGTAGTTACTATCAAGGAAGCTGTGGAGTTTTCTCTGCAGCAGAGATGAGGAAAAATTGAAGTTTGTGGGGATACCAAAGATATTTTGATGTTTTGAGTGATGAAGACTCTACAGTCTAGGGTGGATATGTTCGTGGGATTGCCTTTTGCAGAGATGACTGAGGGGGGCCGGTGACGTAGCCCTGATCTTTTCGTTTTCGTTTTGTTTTGGGCCACGTTGTTGCGGCTTCACTTTGTTTGTTGTTTTGTATTTCCAGTCTCTTAGTTTCTTTGGGGTCAGGGTGCTCATCTTGTGCGCTTGACTTTTTGTTTTTTTTTTTTTTTGTTTCTTTGGCCTTTGTATCTCTCTTGCTATTTGTTTTTTTTTTCTCATATATAAAATGTTGGTTATCTATCGAAAAAAAAAAAGACTACAGTCTAGCAGAATCTGCTGTCTTTGTTAGTTCAAGATTAAGAGTAGTGTAGTGTCTTTCAAGCATGTACAGCTTATGTTTTGTGGAAGGGAAAACTGTAGCACAGCCAAAAGGAGACTTTTTTTTTTTTTTTTTTGGAAAGACAGCCAAACTGAGATTTGGTGGTCGATTGATAATGATCAAAAGAATGCTACAGAAAAAATAAAATAAAATAAAAAACATATATATATTAAAGAAAAAATGTTTTATTTTACAACTTGACAAAGAAATAATAACCAAGAAAACGTAAAAAAGTATAAAATGTTAGAAAAAGAAACTAAAAAGATAAAAAAACTGAAGCTAAAAAACTATTATATGATAAACCTATGTATAAGCTAGGTACAAAATAGGGTGAGAAATACACGTACACTTGCAAGACTGAGAGAGAGAGAGAGAGGAAAATAGTAGATTTAGATCAACTTAGATGCATTAAAAGCAAGGATTTGAGAGTCTTAGTAAAGGATGAGGAGATTAAAGAAAGGTAGAGAGAATATTTTCAAAAATTATTAAATGAAGAGGATACAGAGAGGTGTGTCAAGTGCAGAAGTGGTTATTGGAGAGGCAAGTGAATATTGCTTTGTTTTTAGAATCAAGGTTATAAATATCACTTTCATAAGACATGTTGCCGGACATTTCTGGTGGAAACAACAGAAACAAATGAAGAAAAATACAAAACAAATGGTGAAAATAGGTTTTTTTCAATGAAACTTTGTAGGGGTCTAACTTAGAACTAAATAGATTTAATATAACCCACAATCATGGTTTTAAATTTCACCGGCATGCCGTGGCATGCCGCCGAAATGTCGCCATTTCCCCCCTTGGTGAAATGGCGATATTTCCCCATTTCGGAGAAATATCAGCGAAATCTGGTGAAATTTCGCCAGACACCCCTTGGTGAAATGTCTGGCGAAATCGAAATTTAAAACCTTTCCCAGAATATGACAAAAACAATAAATATATAAAGGTGGTGGGGTGATGAGGATGACATTAAGCAGGGCCACGACTCTTTATGGATGTGATGTACTGATGTCTCCTTGTTGTATTTTCTCATTTCATCTAACTGCATTATGTCATTTAAACAATTTTGTTATGTTTAGCCTATATATATTTCTGTCTTATTTAGACTATCCCTATTGTTGATTTCTCCATTTTTTCCTACGCAAATACGCAATCACAGCTCCCCAACAATATGTCATTCACTATATGTAGTTTTTTAGTCATATTTTCATATCTAAATGTATTCAACTCTAAATTAGACTACTATAAAGTTTCATTAACAAAATATCCCTATCTTCATCCACTTTTTCTTCAACTATTTCTTTTTTTTTCCCACCATGTCCCCCATATCATGGCCACGTTGCCAAATGTCACTACATGTCGATGATATATTGGGGAAATAGCTGGAGAGACTCGTTCCTATATATCATGTCGCCCATTCAAAATTAGGGACATATTGGGACATGAAAACGAGATGTCATGACATTTAAAATATTATGTAGAATTAAGGTCTCTGAAGTAAAGAGGAAATTTGCCCCAAATCGAGCAGATTTCCCCATTTCTCCTCATTCCTCTCCCATTTCACACATTTCAAGAGGAGTTTGCTCAGATTTGTGTCTGAAAACATAAAAATAATACCACTCATCAAGATCTACATGGTTTTCAAGCGTTTCACCGGTGAAATCAAGGTAAAAACTAATGTTTTCCATTTTGACTCATTGTTTCTTCATTAAAACGTGTAGATTAATTATATGTTAAGTAATGACACCCGATCTACAGATGGGTGCCATTACCTTTTTTCAAAATATAAATATTTATTATTAATTTAAGCCGAAAAATACATAAAGGATATATATATATATATATATATATAGCAGTTATAAAGTATGAAATAAGGTCTTATATTTATGTAATAAATAATAGAATATTACTGTAATACAATATGATAGAATAAATTAGAAAAATAAACTTTGGTTAATTTTTCAGAAATTATTTAACTAGTCTAAATAATATTTAAAAATAAAATTGAAAAAAAAATGTAGAAAATATAGGAAAATTAATAGAATACTAGATTACTAAAACTTAATAATTTATGGTCTGAAATTTATTTTGAATAATTTCTGAAATTATTTAATTAGTATAATTACTATTAAAAAATAGGAAATTAATAAAAAAATAAAAATAAATTTGAAAAAATATAGAAAATATAGAAAAAACGTGAAAGAATTGGATTATTGTAATTCTTGAGTTATTATGACTTTTCTATATTGTTATTTGCTATAGGTTCATCTGAGATGGCAGGAAGGAGACTAAAGATAGGAGAACAGCATCAGATTATGTATGAGAATGATAAGAACAAACCCCAATGCAACTATTGTGGCCATATCATGAAGAGTGGTGGGGTGTCAAGGCTGAAACAACACTTGACACAAGGTTACTAAAATGTAACTAATTGTCCAAAGGTGCCTCTGGAGGTGAAAAAGCAAATGGCAGATCATTTGGAGGCTGGTGGGACATTAAGGAAAGATAAGAAGGAAAAAAAGGAAAGTGCCAAACATAAAGTGAAGCAACCACCCCGTCTACTAGTGGATGACGATGATGACGGTATTACCTATCCACTTGATGTCACTACTGAGCATGAACGAATACAGTATCGCGTTGCATACCATGCATCCATGCAGCTTGAGTATGAGAGGAGAGATAGAAGGCTTTTGGGGCAAGACCGGCTGGGGCAAGACCGGCTGGGGGTGGACCGTCGGGGGCCGGGCCAGGATAGGGTGCGGCAGTTAGATCGGGAGATAGAGCACCGACATTCCAGCAGAATCAGAGTGTTAGGATGCCTGATCCACCCTTAGACACATCGCTGTATAAGTCATCTGATTCAAGACAGAAACGCCTTAAGGATGTTTGAAGTGGAGGAAATGTGAGAGAATAGATGGGTAAGTTTATATCAAAATTCTTTATATTCAACCACATCCCAACAAATGCAACTGATTCAACATACTTCAAGAATATAGTAGGCGTCATACAAGAGTCTGGGAAAGGAGTGTTGCCTCCCCACACCATAAGAAAATTTTGAGGAAATACCCAGACCAGGAAGAGGCAAAGATCAGAGAGTAGTATATCACTATATTGATAGTTTGAGGCCTCACTGGGAGGAGTATGGCATCATCATTGTGTGTGATGAGTGGACAAGCCCCACACAGCTGTCAATTATTAACTTCACGGTGTAATGTAGAGAACGAGTCGTATTCCTCAAGTCTGTAGATGCCTCTGATAAGATAAAGGATGTGGCTTACATCATGAGTTTGTTAAGGGATGTCATAAAAGATGTGGGGCAGAAACTTGTTGTACATATTGTAACAGATAATGGTAGTGCCTTTGTAAAGGCAAAGAAGACACTAATAGAGAACTACAACTTCTACTAGACATCATGTGCATCGACTTGATGCTAGAGGCCATTGCTGCTAGAAAGACTGTACTTAGTGTTCTTGAAGATGCATGTACCGTCACAAAATTCATATACAATCATGCATTTGTACTAGTGAAGTTGAGAGAGGCACGTCAAGGGGACATAATCAAACCGGGCATAACTCGATTTGCAACGAACTACATCGCATTAGAGAGCATCATTCGTCATAAGTGAGATTGAGGACTTTTTTTACTAGTGCTGAAGGGGTTGCTTGTCGCGAGGGTAGATCTGTAGTGGGCCAGAGAGTTTAGGAGATTGTTATTCATGGACCTTTTTGGGAAAAGGTCCGTGACTTGGTGAGTCTCTAGGAGCCCATATATCGGGTTTTACAGAGTGTGGATACAGATGTCTATCCTACTATAGGGGTCCGTCTACGAGTTGATGCAGCCTATGAAGGAGCAAATCAAAGCCGCTTGTCCAATGTCTTATAAATGGGTCCACAAAATCATCAACAGCCGTTGGTACAAGACACTTGTCCACCCGCTTCATAAAGCTTGTAAGTGCTTTCTTTCTTGAGTTTGATTGATGCTTTTTTTATTGATAACTTATGAATAATTGAATATATTTGTTCTCTTATTCAACAGCATACTGGCTGAACCTCAAATATCAAAACAGCCACAGACTTGGAACGAATGAGGAGTTATCGTAGGTTGTACATGATGTGTACGCAAAACTTGTAAGAGCTTTAAAAAAAATCATAAAAAGGAAATTCTTTTAATAATAAGGATAGGATGGTAATCTAGTAGGATTAATTGTACGAGGACTTTATATGATCACACATTACAGTATTATCTATCGTTTGGGGATTAATTAATTAGCATTGGGCCTAATTAATTATCCATGGGCTTAATTTAAAGGAATTGGGCCTAATTGAATTAATGAGTAATTAAGTAATTAGTTATGGGCTTTAATTAATTAAGTAGCTTAGTGGGGCTAAGTAGTTCCCTTAAGGCCCAAGGGATTAAAATAGACTTTAAATAACACTGAAATTCTAGTATACTAGTTTTATTTCTAGTATATTTCTAGTAGCCTAACATCAAGCTGAAGTTTAATGGTTTTGTGAGAGATGGTTCTGAGAGAGCAATTTCTATTACTACCATAAAATACTATAGTAATAGACGTTGCTACTGTGAGAGATGAATGGAGCTGCTCGTAGATCATGCTCCATTGCGGAAAAACCGTTAGCTTCGAAGGTTATTGGAACAACAACAAAAAATGGCTCAGAATCACGGAGAGGTGCAACATCTTGTCGAGTTGGCTGATCTTGCAAGGAGATGAGATCGATTGGATAACTAGGAAGGTGGAAAGGCTAGGTATCAGAGGTGGAGAAGCTGGGTTCATGAGTCGTCCAGGGTATCCGGCAGGGTTTTGATGATGGGATGTTTGAAGAATAGAAGGGGCTCCGCCATCAAAATTACCTCTATCATCAACGATACCAGACATCGGATGTTGTTTTTACCCAAGAACTATGGGGTGTTGGGATGGAATTACATTGGAGAATTGATTAATGCGATCGTCTTGCTCAAACTGAATGAACAGAGGGTACGAGGCGGATGGAAGGTGCAGTTGCCGGAATCAAAGAGCTGATAGACATGAATGGAACTTCTAAAGGTATTTCTAATTATGGGTGGTCTCCAGTGGTAGCTGCGTGCCCTTCTTCCTTTCTTTGTGCTGTGGCAATTTCGCTTACCTCCTAGGTTCCGTTTTTCGATTGGGATAAGGTGCATCTCATTCTCTCGGATCTGTGCCCTGGTCTGGATCTTGGTAAAGTTTTTCCCACTAGTCACTACAAATAGGTAATTTTTGCTAAATCTAAACAAGAGGCAAGGACTCTCGCCCAACATAAAGCCGTTTCAGTGGGGAATAATTTGGAAGTGCATGTGGGAAGATGGTTTCTCGAGGAGGGCATTAAGGTTGGCCCTTCCGATCGTTTTGGGGTCTAGGTTATTGTGGAGGGAGTGTTGATGCACCTCATGGCGTTGCAGACGTTCAAGCTTGTCGGAGACTGTTGCGAAGGCCTTATAAATTTTGGTGGCTATGAAATGATGGAAGATGGGTTAGGGAAAGTGGAGCTAAGGGTCAAAGAGACATTGTTTAGAAAAATCCCTAGAATGTGGGCGTTTTGGGATGGCTCCTCCTGTTATGAAGTTTACGCCCCCTTCCCTTCGAGTTGTCCGGCGAGTTCTAGGCTTCTTGTAGGATCAGGGAGTCTGGAGGTTGAAGACAATACAACTTTGGTGACTCAGCATCAGACCAGATGGTTGGAAGTGAAGGTACGGGTGGTGTGGGAGACATAGATACGGCGGGTGGGCCCCTTGGGACGGAAGTTGTCGGGGGAATTGTGGATTCAAATTTGAACCCTGATTTTGCCAATATGTCGAGCAACATGTCGACATGTCGTCGATATGTCGCCAATGTCATGTAAATAATAAGATTTACTTTGGTCTCCCGACATGTCGCTCAATTTAACTTAAAAGGGCAGAACTGGAATTTCGAACGACATGTTGCGCGACATGTCGTTATAAAAGGGGAAATCGAGAAGATTTCCCCTCAAAATCACATTTCTCTCAACATCTTTCTCCCCCTTTCTATTTTCTTGTGATTTCTCCCCCAAAAAGGTGTAATTTCACCGGATTTGTGTGGATTGAACACCGATCTACGACTACACCGTTTTCAAGGCTTTCACCGACAAAATCAAGGTAAAAATTCAATTTTTTCAGATCTAGAGTAAATCTGTCCATGTTTTCAAGTATACTAATTATATGTTAAGTAATGATAGCCGATCTACAAATGAGTGTCGTTACTTTTTTTTTCAAATAAATATATTTATTTAATTATTTTTTCCGAAAATACATAATATATATATATATATATATATATATATATATTCAGATCTAAAGTGAGTCTGTAAATATTTTCAAGTATACTAATTATATATTGAGTCATGATACCCGATCTACAGATGGGTGTCGTTACTTTTTTTTTCAAAATAAATATATTTATTTAATTATTTTGCCGAAAAATAATTAAATATACATATATATATATATATAATAGGTATAAATAGCTTATATTTATGTAATAAATATTAGAATATTGTTGTAACAAATTTTTATAATTTAAACTATAAAAATAAATTCTGATTTAATTTTTAATAATGATTTAATTAATAAAAATATTTATAATTTAAATATTTAAAAAATAATTAAATAAAATTAAAAAACATGTATAGGAAAAATAGTAGAAAACAATATTACTAAAACTTAATAGTTTATGAGTTCAAATTTATTTTGATTAATTTCTGAAATTATTTAATTAGTGTAATTAATATTAAAAAATATATAAAAATAATTGAAAAAATAGAAAAATATAGGAAATGAAGGCTACGACATCGTGCCTTATGTTGGAGGAGGGTATGGTATATTTCAGATACCCCATACCCTACTGCTGTTGGATATGGGGATGATTTGTATGGATGCCCTCCCCCTGTTGTTCCAGGTGCTGTCACAGTCACTACCGTGACGACCTATTACCCCCCAATACCCCCCTATAGAAGCATTGGGGCATATGACTCCTAAGGATTACTAAAGATATGTCTCTCAGTACACAGAGTGGTATCATCGGATGATATCCTGGGCCCAGTACTGCAATTACGTGGAGCAGACATACTATGGTGGGGGACAGCAGAGAGACGGATCCCGCCATTCACTTTGGATATGAGTGGAGCCGACATATTCCTCGATTTGTATTTTTATGCTTTTTTTTTTTGTTTGACTTATAAATACACTTTTTGTTTGATCATTTATGGCATCTCCAACTTATTATTGAGTTATCTTTTGGTTTGACTTACATTATTTTAGTTTGAATTACATATAACATCCTTTTTCCAGCTTACAAATCTGACAGCGTGTAAGCTAACCCCCATAAAGTAATGACTTTTAATGTGTAGGATGTATTTGGATGTATTTAGGCCTTAATTAGACATGTTTAAAGTTTGGGATCAAAATTCCATCAAAAACCCATAGTTTCCCCACATTTCCCTGACATTTCCCCTTTTTTACACCATATTGCCGATGTCACCTGGCGACATTGACATTGTAAACCTTGATCGTGACAACCCTTCAAGCTCAAGGAGTAGGGCCCAGTCACAGTCTGATTTAATTTAGTAATGATTGTATATCTATGAAGGGTGAGATGGATGAATGCTATGCTCGTTTATCAATTATATGTGTGAGGTTGAATGGCAATTGTGTTTATACCATAGTATTAGATTATAAAACGTACTCACTAAATTGTGATGTTCTATGATTGTGTGTAATAGTATGCATGTGCTAACTAGATCCTATTGCACCCTGTACACAAGATGACATGAAACCCTATTGTCTTATGTTCCTTTCCATGAATTGCTATGATGAAATGTGATGTATGTTCCTGTGAATTGCTGTGAGTACACTCTGTACACTAATACTTGAATGCTTAGTTAGTGTGCACCTCATCACATGCACAACATGAACTCTTGACCATGGATTTGGTCTATGAGTAATACCCTGTCATTGAATCCACAGTTTGAGGATTTGTACATATCATATGAGAATATGGTGACTTGGAAGTCAACATAAGTGAAGAGACTTGGTGTAGGTGGTTGAGGGATTGATCACCCCAAAAGACCAATGGTTGTGTTCTCCCATGGTGCGGGATGCATCTCAAGCATAGATGCCAAGAGACATGAGGAAAGATGATAGGTGAGGGCACCTATAGTGGTATGACCTAATAGCTGAATCATAAATGAGTAAGCTCTGACCAATGATCAGTAGTGCTTAGTTCTGTGAGGTGTTTCTGTGTGAGACCTTGGGCTTCGTTCCTATGATTGAAAATAAGGTGAGGCGATTGTGTCCTTTAGGTCTAAAGCCCTTATAACTACGTTGCGCACATAGAATAGTCTGCTATTCAATCCATTCATATGGGGGTGGTTACTGTGTGTGCATCCTAAATAGTACGATTGAGATCATATGCTGGAACCATCATTAACTATCACTGAGCAGAAATGATCTCATCTTTGGGTCATGGCCTATCCAAAGGTGGATCGGTCGACCGTAATAATAATAACATAGACCCATCGTAGATTAGTTTGTTGAAATGATCACAAGTGGTGATTAGTTGTAAGGTAGGTGCACAACATGTATAAATTAATCAATTGACCTTATGCATCTACTATTGTTAGTTTGTGGTATGAACTGTAAGTATCGTGAATTGCATACTTTCTGGGATTATCTTATGTATTCCTGAAATTATCTTTCTTACTGGCTAGTGTAGCTCATGCCTTATGGCGACCACATTTCAAGTACATTGGCCGAAGATCAAATCGAAGATCTGAATGAAGAACTGGACGTGAATTTCATCTATTAATGAATTGTAATAGTTATTAGTAGTTATAATGTAAATTCTCTAATGTATGATGTCTATTTGGTTGTTAAATTAGGGAACTATAATATGACTAACTTCCTTCAGCTTTCTTGAATGGATTTAAATGTAAATTATCTTACATATCCTCTTTAAAGAATTTCCATTACATAACTAATTCTTCTTGCGACTCTGATATCTTAAATTCTATAGATGTAATATTCCTTAGAATTTCTGTTTAAGTTATATACTTAAATCACTATTGGGAATTGATTGAAAATATTAGACTAGTTCTATTTTCGTTGCTTGTATTAAAATGACTGCATAAGATGTTAATTAGGACCTTAAATGATATATAACTTGAATCTTAATTAATATCCATTATATATTTAGCCCGACTTGGCTAGATATCGCCTTGCCACTCCAGCTTCGGTTGGGTGAAGGTTGCGAGTCCAAATTCTGAACCTCCAATGAGGATTTCTGGTTTGGGTCGTGACAATCTTATAATTTTCAAAATATAATTATTTTATCTATCTTATTGTTTGTATTTCATAACTTTGGGATTTGAGTAAATACCTTGCTTTGAAGGACTACTCATCCGGGCTTTCCAGCTTATGTATGTTTATTTATATTTTTCAAGAATCAAGTAGCATAAGGAGAGCTTGAGATGGGACTAGAATTGAAGAAATAGTAGCTAGGATTTAGTAGTAGTTTTTATTTATAGATTCATTAAATCTGTTGTAATAAGACCAGATTATGTATTTCTACTTAAGTATACCTAAAACTATTATTGTTTACTTCCGCTCATGTTTTGATTATTTCTTTCAACTCCTATGTTTAATTGGGATGGGAGTTACATACTTGACTATTGAGAATATCAATTGTTTTAATGGTTTAGGATGTGACAACTAACCTTGTGTCACGACCCAAACCCATTAGACCACTGTGGTCCAGATTTTGATCTTCACTTCCTCAGAAGGAGAGTGGTACTCAATCCAAAGCAATAATAAGAATGAATAAATTAAGGTGATCTAGCAAACAGTCTAATTATGTTGTGCAAATGCAAACTCTAGTAGAGTGTCAATGTGGTAAGTTTCCTCCTAATTCAGTCTCTATTCGGGGTGTCCCATCAACCTGAATTCACCCCAGGGTGTTCCAGCAGCTTGAAATCATCCCCCCGTCGTAACGGTCCAAGGAATATGGCTACTCTATATGTACAACATAGTTTTAAGGGTTTTCAACCTAGGAGGAATAATCCCCCCACTTATTTTTGATTAGTGGTACGTAGACCGAGACTTGCAGCCACCTACGGTATCCCTCAGGAAAACACGACACTTGACTAATCTACAGAGATCTATCTTTGATCCTTGGGTCTAATACCCCTAGGCAAAGGAGAGTGTGTTGGGTTAGCTACTCCCTCAACTCGGTCCCACCAGTCTCCTCACTAAATGTGGAAACACATCATCACTCTCATTTTCAATCCTCGAGATGCAACCATGAGGTCTCGGGTTACAGGGTCATACTCTTCGACCACTACGGTCTAGAGTCCATGAAGTGTTGTGAAGTGGTGCACATTAACTAAACATACAACTTGTAGTGTACAGGGTGCAATATAACAATTTAAAGTACTCAACCCACATATCTCCATGTAACTCCACATAATATATCACTTGTTCAAGATTTCAGGATATCATCTCTATTATCATTCATTCATTCATTCATACATGTAAGCATATAACATAATTTCAATAACAATATATACCAATGCGTATCACCTCACAAACATCAAAATATTAATCTAAATGGTCAGGTTCGGTGGGGTCCTCGGCGTATCGAAACCCACTTCGGCGACCCCTTCAGCACACCTTTCGGCGCACCGAAGCTTGTCTCGGCGACCCCTTCGGAGAACCTCTCTGAGAATCGGCGACAAAACCAGGGGCACATCTCTCAGCGACCTCTTCGGCGCACCAAGGTCCATTTTGGTGTGCCGAACTAGTTCTCGGCGACCTGTTCAAAGTGTTCATACTCGGTGGCCTATTAGGCTCGCCGAGGAGTCCGCCCTTCACCCAGAAAACGCTCGGTGACATGTTCGGCGCATCGAGGAGGCTACTGAATGTCGCAACATGCCAAAATTTAGGGATTTTTCTCTTGAAATCAAGGGTTCTCAATACATAATCACAAGGAAGATAACATACATCAATTTTAAGCAAGCAAAACACATTTAAACCATTAACTAATATGCAATCCATTCATTGCACACACAAACACAAACTTAAACTTAAAGTATATAAAAATGCATAGAAAATTAAGATTATCCTAACTACATTCATGAATTTATACTTACCTCAATAAAATCAACACATGCAAGCTTGCTTCTTCTCCAAGTCTCCAAACCAAGCAACCAAACACACAAAACAAACAAATGAATTTTTTTTCAATCTTCCCATGCAAGTTACCCATGCCATGTGGCACAATCCAAGACATCAAAAAATAACTACTATCATCGTAGCCCTTAAAGCTTAACCAATAAAATCCAAACCATCCAAATCTAAATATCAAATCTGAACCATACACCTCATCCAACAATTTAAATTACAACAATGCCATTAGCTCAAAACATAAAGGATAAACTACTAAACATCACACAAGGACCAAAAAAATCATTACTAGCATGATCGCATGGTCGGATCTAATCCGATTAGCAATCAAAGCGGGGGATAGAGTCATGACAAGAAGTAAAATATAATTGAATAATAGAAAGGTGGTTTAGGCCGTTACACCTTGTGATTTGATCTCCATAAGAAGACGGGTGATTGTCTCATGCTTCTTATTGAGCATCATAGGCTCACGCAACTTTTCATGTTGCAGGATGGGAGGAATGACCTTTGTTAGTTTGTGCTGCTACTGCTCGTTGACTTGATGTGTTTCTTTTACTTATTGGTCTATACTCCTGAGGGAAATTTTGATGTAATAACTTGATTTTTGGTTAGTAGAACTTCGTTGGGATATGATTTAAACTTTTGTAAGTCCTGACTCAGCTGAAGCCAAGGATCATGGAATTAGGTTGTTTAAGTTTCATTTCTTTATTTTCTTGCTATAAGACTTCCGCACTCTAATCATTGTTGATAAAGGAAGCTGTTACTTTTATTTCACTTGTGGTTTGGTTGCAATCTGTGTTCAAGTTGTCGATCTCGAAGGTCTCACCTCAAGATTCATGCTATCCCTCAAAATCATGCCACGGGATCTAGGGCGTAACACACATTCTCAGTATCTTTTCCTTGTATAAAAACTCATCTCGACTCAGAATCAAAAGGAAAAAGATTTTGAAATCATGACATGAAGAAATTATTTAGAGCAATGAAAATGTTATAAGGATGCCTGATGCTTATGTGTATGACCTTAAATGCATACAGCCTGCTAGGCCTAGTCCAACATAAGACTCCAAATTTTGAGCCTAATGTAAGTTTAGGCCCAACTTGCCCTTATTCATGAAGCTTATCTAAATGATGTGAAATGAATGTTGTGTATGTGCATGATAGCATGATGTTTGGTATAATCTAGACAGATGACATGTGATGTGATATGCACATACAATCATGATGCATGAAAGGGTGCATTATGCCATCCTGATGGGGTTGTGATGTTGGCATGATTGAGGCATGTCATGGATGATAATGGTACATGTATATGTAGAATATTGAATGATGCACCATACACATCCCATTATGGATCCATAGACTTTAGGGGAACTCACTGGCTTGAGAAACCCTAAACGAAAAGGGTCTGGTCCTTACATGACCTCTAGGTGCCTTACCCTTAGCTTTGCTTCAATGTGGGTCATGCATGGGCTCAAGTCCATTATCCTATCTATGGTCATGATTTGTATCGTGTAGACATGGTTTCCTAACACATAATTTATATGTAAGGTGGGCTATGAATGGAGATGATACATACATACATACATCGATGGTGTAAGACATATATGCATGATACATAAGCTTCACATGTACATTTAAGTCCCCAATTAGGATGGGAGATCCATGTCATATGGCTTTCTGTCACAACCCGAATCGAAAATTCCCGATTACGTAGGTTTTCCAGTCCAAGTGTAACCTTCATCCTGTATTTCTACGGGAGTGGCTACCCAAATTAAATCATAAGTGGAAGTCCTGAGCAATTCTAGTAAGATATAAATAACTAAAAATGCCTAGAATAAAAATCTATACATTCTAAGTATCAATGTCTAATTCTAGACTAATTTATTCACATATGTCTATCAGTGTGCGCTACCCAATCCATTTCAGCTCTCTCGGTTTGCTTCTTACTTCTGAGATCTGAAAGAAAATAAAATAAACAACATGAGTAAACCTAAAATAATATGGATTCACTCATGTTCTCCTATTCTGGGC
>JAUPMG010039559.1:0-14318 GCA_031762675.1 Pachysandra terminalis | reverse complement strand
AAAACTATTGGATACTTAAAACAAAACTCTTTAGATGCAAAGATAAGCCTAAAAATGATAAATTGACATGAATACAATTTTTATATCACTTACTAACATAGTACGTTAGGATTTAGAATTCATGTCTAAGAGATTTAGCAAAAGTTTTACGTTGGCTGCCAATCTGACGCAACCCTCCCCTCCTTCACCCGGTCTTGGACCGGCAATGCGCAAACGATATAGCAATACAAAACAACATTGGCGGAGTTGTTGATGGAATGTTAATGTTCAAAAGATTATTAAAGATAAAAGTTTTTATTTTAGAACTTGGCAAAGAAATAAGAACCAAGAAAAGTTGGAAAAGTATAAAAATGTTAAAAAAAAAATTAAAAAATAATAATAATAAGTGAAGCTAAAAGAATGGCATATGATAACTTACATAATAAGCTAGGTGCAAAAGAAGGTAAGAAATACATGTATAAACTTTAAAGAATAAGAGGGAGGAAGACATGAGATTTAGATCAAATTAGGTGCATTAAGAGCGAGGATTTGAGAGTCTTAGTAAAAGATGAGATTAAAGAAAGGTGGAGAGAATAGTTTCAAAAATTATTAAATGGTGAAGATACAGATACGTGTGTCAGGTGCAGATATGGTTTGTAGAATTAAGGTTTTGGAAAGGCTTTAGGACCCGATGGTGCTCCAATCGAAGTTTGGAAGTGCATGGGAGAGATCAATATGCTGTGGTTGACCAATTATTTGATGGAATTTTAAGGGTTAGAAAAATGCCAAATGCTTGAAGGAAGAGCACGATAGTACCTATATATAAGAATAAAGGAGATGTTTAGAATTGTACCAATTATCATGGAATTAAGCTTATGAATCATAACATGAAATTATGGGAAAGAGTGATGGAGCAAACGTTAAGATGAATAACCTAGGTGTCAGAAAATCAATTTCTCTTTATTTTAGGGAGGTCTACCATTGAGACTATCTATTTGTTTAGATAATTAATAGAAAAGTTTAGAGATCACATGGTTTTTTATTTAGAGAAAGCATGTGATAGAGGCCCTAGAGAGTTAAGTTTGGTGGGTTTTGAGCAAGAAAAGGGTACCAATCAGATACAACGAGATTATTAAAGACATGTATGAGGGAGCGGTAAGTAGGGTGAGAGTTGTAGGCAACGAGACAAATGAATCCTCAGTAAAGACAGGTTTACATCAAGGTTCAGCTATGAGTCCATATCTTTTTGCTTTAATTATGGATGAATTAACTACTCGTATTCAAGAGGAGGTGCTTGGTGTATGCTTTTTACATATAATGTGGTTTTAATAGACTAAACTAGAGAGGGAGTAAATAAAAAATTGAGTTATGAAGGCAAACCTTAGAATCAAAAGGTTTTAGAACAAGTCGAACTAAATTCAAGAACATAGAATGTAACTTTAGCACAAACAATAATAGAGGTAAAGTAACAATAAAAATTGAGAATCAAGTGATTCCTAAAAGCAATCAATTTAGTTATCTAGGATCAATTATCCAGAAAGAGAAATATTGATGAGGATGTTACTTATAGAATTAGAACTCGATGACTTCGGTGGAGAAGTGCTTCTAGAGTGTTATGCAATCAACGTGTTCCACTCAAATTAAAAGAAAAATTTTATAGGACAGCCATTACACCTGTAATTATGTCTAGATCAGAATGTTGGGCAACAATGAAGAAACATATGATTGTTGCTGAGATGAGAATGTTGAGATGGATGTCTGAGAAGACTAGGAAAGATAAGGTGAGAAATGAACATATTCGAGGTTGTTTAGGTGTAGCTCAAATAGGAGATAAGATAAAGGAAAGTAGGTTAAGATGGTTTAGGCATGTAAAGTGAAGACCCAGGGAAACAGTTGTGAGAAGGGATGAGAGAGAAATCATTAAAGGTTCTAAGAGAGGGAGAGGATGACCCAAAAATATCTGGATGAAGTAAATCAAAAAGGATTTGCATACTCGTAATTTGACTGAAGATATGGTTTTTGATAGATTAGATAGAGGAACAGGATTCTTATTGCCGACCCCAATTAGTTGGGATGATGATGATGATGATGATGATGACACATACTAACATAGTATATCAATGTAGAAACAAATCGGTATATAATTTGACACATAGAAACTTAAAATAAATAAATAAATAAATAAAACATGATTAAATATAAAGGAAAGCTATAATATAACACAAAAAGTAAAAGTATTACAAAGAAAATCATTCATATCATATACAATACATCAATTACCTATAAGGAATATGATACAATCAATCTCAAGGCATATAAGCATACTTACAAAGTTTAAACATCACGATAAGAACTCAAATCTCTTTGAAATATCTTAGAACCCGATTAGTTCATGGAATTGAAGGTAGAATTGGGGTTGGAATTGGAATTGGAGCCTCCAATTCCAATTTTTCCATTTGGGAGTACACTAAGGAATTAGAATTCGAATTCTACATGAATTCCACAGAATTCTTTTGTAGGCAATTTTTGAAGTCATCGAATTCACCAAGGGAAGGTTGTTAATTGCAGTTCTCTACCCCCTGGATTTCAACAAAAGGTGGCAATGGGTCAAGTCAGATCCAAATTATAATATAGAAAACCCGTACCTCTCCATTTAATAAATGGGTTACTAGGGTTCAGATGGGTCAACGGGTTTATAACCTAAACCAACAAATCCAACCCAACCCATTTATAAAAATTGATGTTTCTTAACCTAAGCCTGCTAAAATACCAGGCCGCCTCATGTAGGTTGGCAGGTCAAGTCAGAATTTGCTAGGACTAGCAATATATAGGGTTCGGGTAGGACTAGAAATGGGGTAGGTCGATATATGGTCAACCCCAACCCAGCCATTTAATGAATCAGCCACTCAAGTTTGAGCGGGGTCAGGCAGGTTAACAGAATCATAGTGTCAAACCAGCCAACCCAACTCAACCCATTATTATTCGGGTGGGTTTTGCTATTTTGTTTCAACCCAAATCCGTTAAATATCAGCCAGGTTTAAGGCAAGTTGGCAAGTCGAATCAGATTTTACCACCTCATTCTCTAACTCAATAATAAAAAATAAAAACCCTTTTTTAACACCATTCTCTTCTTCCTTACTCATTCCCATTCCTCATAAGATCATCAAGAAAAACAAAATCCAAATTTCAATTATCCTTTGACATCCAATCACAAGAATCTCAATTCTACTCATTTTCAATTTTTAATAAATTAGACTTGGAATAATAATTTCTAACACTAATTCCAATTCTGCAAAACAATTTGACCCTTGGAAAAAAAGCAAACTTTATTACTTGATACGAACAGTACATGAAACTGTAAAAATAAAAAGAAAAACTATGCAGAAAAAAACAAACTAAGCATATAAAATTCAATAACATGCAACAAACAATTATTCGACAGTAACTAATAGAATTAGTAAAGAAAACATATTTCTAAATATCATTTTTACTAAACTAATTTAAATTAATATGTAACAATGCAAAGAATATGATCAATCCATGAAACTGATTAAATCATTCATGGATTGATGTACTATAAAGATATAAAAATCAAATATATTTATTTATAAAACTATTAAATTATTTTACAATAAACTAAATATCTGAAAATTATTCTTTCTCAAACAACAGAATGAATCTATTAAACCGATAGATCAGCCTTAGATTCATCACATATAGGAACTTTAGGCTATAATAGATTTAGGAAAAAAAGAATTTTTATTTTTTCAAAAAAATCTTTACAAACATTGCAAATTTCTTGAAAATGGGCATCTAGGTCTATGAATTTCGCCTGAAATCAACAAGCTAATGTAATAAAACTCCAAAACATGCTTTTAGAGACAAAAGATATTTAGAATGAAAATTGAAAAATCAAAATCCAACAATGCATACCTAGAAAACTATGCAAGAAGAGAAGTGCTTTTAAGCTCCAAATATTAGATCTCTTAATCAAACTAAGAAGATTTTGGGACGAAACTGACTATACTTCAATGGGGTTCTATTTCTCGGTTAGGGAGAGAGGAAGAGTCAAACAATGGAGTCAATGGTCCATTTTTCACATTTTTACATGTAAAAAAAGGCATTGCGTGTATCGAGTATATTGGTTGAGACATTGTAGCATCTATACCGTATTAACCGATTCAGTAGATACACAATATGTATCATCCATATCGGCAGATAAGATAAGATATTTTGAACCATGACTAGATCCAAATATACCAAGTGTGCCATCATAACTTGGCATCACCGACAAGTACATGGTTGGTGTCAATACCTTAGCCTTTTCCAACTCCTGTCTGGTCACCTGAAAGTATCGTTCCATATCAAACAGGAAATTTTCAAGCTCCTTGGCATCTCTGGCACACCTGTATGTCCTTCGTTTCAGAATCTGCATATGGTTAGAGCCCTCAAAGTTGTCGCCAACATTTGTTCAGCCAACCACCTTCACTAGCATGTTTAACTTTTCTGTTGAGATCTTTGATCTGCGCCCGTAGAGCACCATTTTGCCCCTCGCGTCCTTGTGAAGTACCACAACTGTGCCTTTCATGCCTTGGTGCTTTTGCACAGTAGCAGCCAACTCCTCAATGCTTTCGACGTGTTGCTCTAACGCATCAATGAGCTTGCTGAGTTGAGTAACACCATCACTAATGCCACTGCTTTATGATGTCTGTGCTTGGGTTGCAGGGCCCTTCTCACCGTCCATTGCAAGCTTTGCAGCCCTGCCTTGCTTTGGTACCAACTATCATGGATAAGTTTTTCTCACCAAGTCCGTGCGGCACTCATACCCCACGAGTCAGTCTGTGCAGTGAAAAAGAGAAACAAGAACAAAGAAAAAGCACAATGGACGTAAAGAGAAGCTTTATTAATGTAAATGAAAATAATAATAACGAACAATTGACACTACAATGCTAGCCTAGTGTGCTAGAGAGGCAGGTTGCATAACAATGGGTCCCTTGTGCCCACTAGATTAATATTACCACCACCTCTATAAAGAAGATTCTAAGCTTTTACCCCTCTGGCAGGAGGAAACATCACCTCTGCTGATGGAGTCATACTGCTAACTATTTACAATAATTAACATGATAAGACCCCCCAGCCACAATGCCCACATATGCTACCCATGTCACAGGCCAAGGCCATGCAAACAGTGCTACACGAATGGCCGCAACAGCTAGCCCTATATGCCTGCATATGTACAAGCTTAAATATGCATCTTCCCACTCTTTTGTGTATGAGAATATATCATAAACAATTAGTTAGAAATCTGAAGCAGTTTTATCGCAAGCTAAATCATACTGGTCTGATGTAAAGGTTCTCCGAATTCTTTCTTGGCCAGACTAAAATGTTCTACACAGTCAACAGTAGAATGATGATACATGCTTAACAGGGGGAAAAAAAAGTATTCTCAAAGCAGAATTTCGATGTCCATGATGCATCCTCACAGGCTCTAGAATAAGTTGAGTTTGATTGCTTAAGATGGAAATAAAGCGAAAGATTCCTTCAACTGAAAACTAAAGAGCACATTAATGATTACATTAGACCATTAGGCTTCATGAAAGTGAGAACAATATGTTCTCAAACCTTTATGAAAGAGCAATAACTTATGATAACAAGTGCTATAAACCTTCAATAGAACAAACCGACATTACTACAGATAGTAACACTGGAAAAGAAAAAAATGAAAAACGAAAAGCAAATATCCCATGGTTTATCTTGAATAAATTTGGTTTCATAACTATGTATCCCCCTCAAAAATCAAACATTGTCAACTAGTGAGTCATTAGCTAATGGTGATTGCATTTCTGTTCCAATTTTTTCTCCCAAGTCCCATCCTTGTCATGGATTTCTACAACTCGGTGCAGAAAGAATGCTATCGCTTGCTCCACAATGGGAAACTTTTAGTATATGATATCATAGAATAAGAATGAAGATATTGTGACACAACAACTGTTACTGAGCAACTTCAGGTGACTTAAGGATCAGATTAATTTTGACTGAGAACCATGAAAATGTTGTATTAGTCGGGCGATTGAGTGCTTGAGGTAGAAATAAAAGATGCTCACAAGAATTATAGTTCAAATGTTATGGAAGACAAAGAAAGCGAACGACATCAACTAACTATCGACTATCTTCTGAATGAAATATGTTCAAATTAATTTGCGTGGTCCTATCAAGTTGATTTCATTCCAAAGAATTACAATGAACTTCAGGCAACAGTGAGCTAAATTCTAAGTGTGGTTTCTAAATGATCCAAAGTGGGTCAAATTTTTGTCGATCCAATAAACATCCATATTGACTCATTCGACTTTGACAATTGCAATTTACACAATCACAGATTCACAGTTGAACTTTTGCTTCTTTTCTAATTATTTTTTTCTTTTTCAGGTTCAAGATGCTTTTATAGCCAGAACGAATTTTTGAGATTTGCAGTCTTTGACCTTGAGCTTTGCTTCTTCTATGGTTTTTCTTCATGTTATCATTTCATAAATATTTCAATATGAAGTTTGTAAGTGCTCATTTAGAACTTCAGACATGCACAAAAGCATATTTCACACACAATTTTCAATGTTTTCTGTTTTTATTTTTCTTTTGGTTATACAATGGTACTTAAGTGTGTATTGATGCTTTTACCATTTTAATTGTTTCATTCTAGAATTCTGGCATTCCTTTGAACCACCATAATCAATATTCTTCAATGGTAGTTTTTGTTTTTATTTTTTGGCAAAACTACAAAGCGGGTGTGCGGGACAATACTAACAAAATTTTAACCTTGCAAGGAGGATAGAAGCCTGATCCCTGAGAGAAAGAAATACATCCAAGCGTCACCAAAACAAAATGGGGATTATGGTAAAAGCCTGACCCTGCAGTAAAGATATACATCTAAGAAAAGATGGCTGATAGGCTTTCCCAAGGAGGAGTGATAGGGAGGTTTTTGTTTCAGGGTTGGTAAGGCTGCTTTAGTAGTTTTTTTTTCCCTTGTGTTAAAGCTTGTTTTCTGGTTGGGGGAGCTAATTGTAGTGTTTCATGCTTGCAGTTTCTGGACCACATAAAAGTTTATTACAACTAAACAGAGGAAACCACAAATGATAATCTCCAACCCCAAAACTACAATTGTAAACAAAAAATGCTGGATTTATCCAACAAGAAAATAGTTGTCACCCACTTAGATAATAATGTCTTGATTTAAAGACTGAATAACAAATGGGTTATGAATGATACAGATTGCTGCTATATTATCAGAACATAAGTTCATCAGATCAGGCACTTAGAAACCCACTGCAATTGGATCTTCAACAAGAGTTACTTGCACACACCATGAACCATAGACTTTCACTGGCTCCTATACTTGGGCACACCCTGTTTCATACTCATCCAAGTTGGCAAATTATCACCAACAAAAAAGGTACCTTGAAGTGGATCCTAATCAATAGTAGGACCTACCTAATCCGCGTTAGCATATGCTTCCACTTTTTAAGTAACCATGTTTGCTAAACAGAAGCTCCTACCTGGTTAAGACTTAATGTATTGACATAGGCTGTGCACTGCCTAAATTTGAGTTCTACACAGAGCATCTATTAAACATTCATAACCAACATCATTGGTGAAGTGATAAATATACCAGCCTCTGAAACATACTGATAGCACAAAGGAATTCTCTATATTGCTTTTCAGTTTATGGTTCAGCTCCTTTTTAGTATTTGGAAGTACGGATTTCTTTTCTATTTTTCTTTGTATCGCGGACATGGTCCAGCACAAGCTTTTATTCAAATATAAAAATCCCCATTTTAGATCCAAGCATACCTCCACACTCTGGATGAACACCACTAAATATCTCAAACCTAGCTCAGGGAATTACTTTACCCATATAGCCACCTTCAGCTTGCAAACTTCCTATTAAATTGTGTAGCTCTAAGCCATGAGAAGGTTCCATACAGCTTTCCGAAGTTCCCTATGGAGGAGATCCTTCACAATGGTGCAATGCCATGATGCTTTAGCTGATTTCATCTTGTTCAAGGGGGAAAACTTCTCTAGCTAATCAATCTCAAAAGTCTTGAGTAAATCCTATGGCAATAAACCACTTTTGTATATGTCTATCCGCTCATCTGCCTTGTGCATACTGAATAGATCTATGTACATCCAACAGGATGACATAACATTCTTGATTAGGGTCCTCAATCTTAATATATAGCGTCCTTCCATTTTAGATTAGAAAGAAATGAATTAAGACACTAAGGATAGGGCTACCCACAGGCACACACCCTTCTTTTCTTCTAACACTATCCTTCCTCACTACCACCAACTTCCCCTCCCCTATAAGCTGATGCCATGGCAACAAGAATCCCGTTCTGCCATCCTAATCTATCAAAAACCATATATTTGGTCAGATTCTGTGTACTAAATCATTTTTGACAGACTCCGTACACATCCTTTATGATCTTCCTCTAGCCCTTTTAGATCCATCAATACACACCCCTTGCACCTTCACACAGTCTCCATCCTAGGGCTTTGCTTTACATGTCCAAACCATTTTATCCTATGTTCCTTTATCTTCTCTCTTATTTGGGCAAATCCTAAACACTCTCGGATACTTATCTTTCCAAGTTTTCCCATACATCCATCTCAACAACTCTCTTCCTATGTATATGTTACATCTTTTAACTCGACATTTGCTCATAAATTGTAGCAGGCCTGATAGTAATCCTATAAAATTCTCTTTTCAACTAAGTGGAACACATCGATCACGTAACACTCTACAAGCACCTTTCCACTTATGTCATTCAGCTCTAACTCCATAAGCACGATGCTCACAACTTCCTCCTTATGAAATATTTGATACAAGATAACAGAAGTTAAAGCTTTTATAAATTTCTTGGTTCTCCTTTCCTACCATTATTACATTCCATATACTCAATCCTAGCTCGACTTACTGTGAAACGTTTTGATTCTAAGACCTCTCTCCATAATTCTAGTTTTGCATTTACTCTATCTAGTTTGGTCCACCAAAACCACATATCTGAGAATAACATACACCAAGGCACCTCCTCTTGAAAATTAGCTATCAATTTATCCATAATTAAAGCAAAAAGATAAGGACTCAAGCTGGCTCTTGATGTAAACCTATCATTATTAGAAACTCAATTGTCAGTGCTAACCACTCTCACTTTAGTTAACGCTCCCTTTATATGTGTCCTTAATGAACTCAATGTATGTGGTTGGTACTCATTTCTTCACCTCAATCAATATGTGTCTGGATCAGATTAACAGTATAGGTACTCTATCATATGCTTTCTCTAGATCAATAAAACCATACGAAGGTTTCCCATCTTTTTTTATAAGTAAAAAGGATAATAAGTAAATATACATAGGTTGACCATAATACATGTAACAAAACTCCCTTCCACATTAGCCCATAGATGTCTACCATACCTACCTTTCCCAAGATCTTTCGTAATCAAACCTTGCTTAAGCACTGCTGCTTATATGTGACAGCTGAAGGTGCAGAGCACAACGATGGCGAGATTGAGGACTTCACCGTAGCTGGTGAAGGTGGCAACCTTCCCTTTTGGGGTTGAGGGTTTCCGTCTACCTCTGTTAACCTACGTATTTTGGACTCTTCGGAATACACAAAGGTTATCCTCCAGGATTCAATATGGAATATCCTTTTCTTCCTTCGTCTTCCCTTCCCTCTTCTTCCCTCCCCTCTTCTTCGCTTCCCCCTCCTCCTCCCTTCTGCCTTCCCTCCAGATCTTCGTTTGCCGAGGTGGTGAGGTCGGAAGGTCACGTTGGTTCCAGATTGCCCGACGCTAAGCTTGTTCCCGCGGGTTCCAAAAAGACTGTTGTAAGGGTCGGTCAATTCCTTCATCCGGCTAGCAATCGGGCAGGAAGATACTTTCGTCTAGAACTGAACATTGGTCAGAGATCGAGCAAAATCTTCGTGCCAATGGGGAGAGCGGGTAACGGATGGAGACTTTTGGTTTGAAAATTAAAGAAAGAATGACCGAAGGTGATAGAGTGGGAGGTGCGGTTGATATTATTAATCCGATCAATCAAATCAAGCAAAGGGGAAGCAGCCCAGAGATACTCCTTGATAATTTTGTGACTGAAGACAAGTGGAAGTGCTCTCACCTAATTGTGAAGATTCTTGGAACTCTATTGCTACTGAGATTAAGAAGTTTTTCTTTGATGAGTTTGAACCAGAAGTGGTGCCGTTTTAAGATATGCAGGCCATTCACTTCACACCTAATGAGACTTCGGTAGACGTGTTGGCCTCTCTAAGATCGTTCCCTCGAAAATCTAAATCTGACGTTATTATTGAAAGATGGAGTGATATTAACGTTGAGAATCCAGTACCTTCTGTAAGTGGAGGTGTATGGATTTTTGTTTTTGGTTTGCCTCCGGATTGCTGGACGGATGAAATTTTTAAATTAATTGGGGATTGTTGTGGCGGCTTTATCCATCTTGATGAAATAACTTCTAATAGGGATTGGATGAAGTTTACGAAAGTACTAGTTAAATCAGAGAATCCCCTCTCTATTCCCCGTTCGATTTCATTGTGTTAAGGAATAAACGTTATGTCATTCAGATTGGGTTATCTATGTCCGAGAAGATGATGACAGTTGAGGCAGTTGAAAAAAATCAGAGTTGGGCGTCCAAGGTTGAAGATGATGACATGGCATATGGGGTAGTAGATGGAAAGAATAAAGTGGGCCTGGATTTTGGGGAGTTATTGGCTAATAAAAAGGGTGATTTAGTCTCGTTTGGTAGAAACAATAAAGGGAGAGATTCTTGGAATCAGCATTATCCTAACAAGAATTTCAATTCAAATTCCTACCAAAATGGTGTGGCAGTACATAAACAAATCTAGAAACCTAGAGGACGTGCCATGGATAGGGCTGGGAGATATAGACAGCATGATAATAGTTTTGGTGGGCCTGATTTTAGGGCCATATCTAGATCCAGATATTTGGATCGTTTTATGTTAGAGCATGATGGGCCTGCTAAGAAAAAGAAGCCTGGTAACAAGGATGGGCCCGTGATAGAAATTAAAAAACCTGGCGTTAACTTGGCACGAGCAGAGTTTGGGCCGAGCCGGACTAGAGATGGATTACTTTCAGATTATAAGATAACTGAAAGTAAGGGTCTAGATGATGGGTCGAGGCAAGATTTGTTAAAATCTGTAGTTGATTTATCGCTGAAGGGTTTGGAGCCGACTTTGTCTTCTATCCAACTTAGATTATGTGAATTGATTCTTAATTTAGATAATCTGAAGATGAAGGTTAAGGAGGAAAATGGAGAATCCGAAAGCAGGAACAATTCACCAGAATTTTCTAACAGAATTCTTACACAGCCAGTGCTTCAGGTGGAGATGGTTAAGATCTGCGAGCTTGAAAAGGTGCCAGGGTCATGTGGTTTGCCGGATCTACCTAAGGAGACGTCATTGACAGCGTCTTCTTCTTCCCCAATTTTTTCTGGTCACGATATTCAGACAGCGTTCCCTCCAGCAGAAACGTCTTTAAAGCTGAATGTTAACGATGTTAGTGAATTCGGTTTATATCCCCTGGCGTTGACAACAGTGGCTGTTGAGCATAAGGATGAAGGTAGTACGATTTATCAGACTTTTCTGGACTTAATACAAGCAGGATATGTTTCAGCAGAGGCCGTGAAGGTGTTAGATATTGTGGATGGGTCTTTGACTGACATTGAGGGTTGGAGTAAGGACGATCAAATCTCTCCGGGATTCTTGTCGGATACAAATGTGCGTGAGAATCATATTGCCTCCTTCTCGTTGCCTTTGGATTTTTCACAGATTCCAGGTCTAGTGATTCAAGGGTGGATTTTCCAGTTTTTGAATCCTTTTTCTCAGTTGCCAGCTAAATCTCTGTTCTTTCAACGTCCTTACTTTGATGTGGTTATTAGTGGTTGGCCGAAAAGAGGTATGCCGTTAAATTTTTGTTTTGGTGATATTTCCATTCATTCCTCTTTATCCTTAACGAGCTTCGTTTCAGATTTCAAAGATCTCAATGTCATTGCCACTAACAAAAACAGAAAAATATATGTTCCGAATCAGAATTTGGACCAGATTGACTCTTGCTAATTTACGGAAGGGTGAAGAGATAGTTGGAATGTTGGGTTCAAATGGAGAGATGGATCAAGGGAGATATAGTATCAGTTCGGATGATTGGGTAGGAGTTGAAGATGTTGCGAATTTATTCCGTTTAGAGGCGTCTGATCTGAATGGGGAGAATGTTAGTATGTCTGAAGCGGTGAGTAGATTCAGGAAGGGTCGTGAGGGCGTGTCTAGTAACGTTTCACCTGTGGTTAGAGAACTACGGAAACTCGAATGGAATATCACTTACCAAAGAAGGTAGCCTAAATTTGATGTTGAAGGGTGTTTGAATAAGGTTGATCAATGAGAATTATAAGTTGGAATATCCGAGGTTTGGGAGGAGATAATAAGAAAAGAGCGGTGAAAGAGAGGTGTAGAAAGTTCAAACCATGGATCGTGGTAATTCAAGAAACCAAAAAACAAGAGATAGGGAGAGGTTTGATGCGTAAGATCTGGGGTATTCAAAATAGGAAATGGGTCTTTCTTCCTGTCGTGGGTTCTTCATGAGGGATTCTTGTCATGTGGGATATTGATAAGGTGGCGGGTGGAGAGGTGATGATGGGATCCTATTGTTTATCTACGATTTTTAAAAATCTGGATGATGGTTTTCAGTGGAAATTATCTGGAGTATACGGTCCTAACGGATAGGGATAGGGAGGCTTTTGGGCGGAAATTCGTGCGTTATCAGTTAATAATGTTCTTCCTTGGTGTCTGATTGGGGATTTTAACGTGGTTAGATCTGTTGAGGAGCATAATAAAGTGACTAGGTTGTCTAGGAGTATGAGGAGGTTTTCTTCAATTATTCAGGATCTTGATTTGGTGGATTATGCCTTATCAAGTGATGCTTTTACTTGATCTAACCTCCAGGAGGATGTTCTCTGTTGTAGACTTGATAGGTGTTTAGGTTCGGTTGATTGGAATGCGCATTTTCCCCACTTGATTCAGAAAATTTTGCCTAGACTGGTGTCTGATCATTGGCCGCTTTTATTGTCAGTGGATTTGGTGCATCAAGGTCCTCCTTTCCAGTTTGAAAATATGTGGCTAACTCACCGTAATTTTTTAGAGGATGTGAAGGTTTGGTGGGCGGATAGGATTAGAAATGACAATAGTTTTGCTGGTTTCTCCTTTATGAGATCTCTCAAGTCTTTAAAAATTAAGATTAAAGGTTGGAATAGAGACTGTTTTGGTGATATCTTTTTGAGGAAGAAAATCCTTTGTGATGCTATTGGTGAATTGGATTTACTGGAACAACATAGGGGGCTTTCAGCAGGGGAGCAGGAAAGGAGGTGTGGTAAACAATTTGAGTTGGATAATATTCTTAAACAAGAGGAGATCAGTTGGAAACAAAAATCGAGGGTTACCTGGCTTAAGGAAGGGGATGGTAATACTAGATTTTTTCCAAAAGATGGCTAATGGGAGGGCTAAAACGAATGCTATTACCAATCTTTTGGTTGAAGGGGAGAGAATAGAAGACATGGGTGATATTACGAGAGTTATGATGGATTTTTATGGTAAGTTGTATACCTCGGAGAAAAATTTGATCTTTAATTTAAGATACATTCCAGGGGGCTGCTCTTTCTTTTGATCAGGCATCATGGCTGGAGAGATAGTTTGAGATTGAGGAAGTTAGAAAGGCTATCATGGGAATGGAGAGAGATAAGGCTTCTAGGCCAGATGGGTTCACTATGCTTTATTCCAGGATGGTTGGGAAGTGGTCAAAGAGGATCTTCTGGGTGTTTTCCAGGTGTTTTTTTAGAAATGGAATGATTAATAAGAACATGAATGAAACCTTCCTGGTGTTGATTGCCAAGAAGCCCGGGGCAAATGAGCTTAAAGATTTTAGACCTATTAGTTTGACTACTAGTCTCTACAAGATTATTGCGAAGGTGTTGGCTGAGAGGCTGAAAGTGGTGATAGGGAGTGTTGTTTCTTCGAATCAATCTGCTTTCATTGCTAGGAGAAAAATTCTAAATAGTATTTTGGTGGCAAATGAGGTGGTGGAGGAGAGAGAGAGGAGTGGTAGCCCAGGTCTTATGTGTAAGTTGGACTGGGAGAAGGTTTATGATAGAGTGGAATAGGGTTTCATTGATTCGGTGCTAGATTGGAAGGGTGTTCTAAGTTGAGGAAATGGATTACTGGATGTTTATCAAAGGTCTCCTTTCGTTTCTTTTTAATGGGAGTGTTAATGGTC
>JAUPMG010039548.1:0-14319 GCA_031762675.1 Pachysandra terminalis | reverse complement strand
CTGAATTAATTATGCCATTAAGTGTAATTAATTCAATAGTCCGAACTCGGGATATTACATAAATAATGCCGAAAAGAAGCTAACGACTCTTGGGAGAAGATGTCAATGAACATCTGCCTTCAGAAGGAGGAGAACATCAAGCACATGATCTTCTTAGAGCCGTCAATGAGGTTGGGTCTACATTTGATTCAGCTCAACAACAGGGAAACCAGGACGTATAAGTATAGGCTTCATTGCAGGCTCTGGTCAACCTCTTTACGAAAATGATGTCCGAAACTAGTCGGTCTTTTGTAGTGCTTAACAAAAGCATCAGTCGAATAACGGCTAATACCAATGATTGGTAGCCGGTTACGTTACCTCCGCTTGAAGAAACACTAGTCGTAGTGAGGAGATTTGGCCTTATTGAGACTCCGCCAAAATACCAGAATTCTCCCTCTTCTCCGGTGAAGACGTTCAATCGACCATCGAACACATCGGATGATTTATTGTAAGCCGAGGCTAGAGATTATTGTAAGCTGGGGCTATTTGGAAATTCCTTGACAGGACATGCATTCACATGGTACATAACTTAGGCTCCCGACTCGGTACCGAGTTGGACTTAGAAGAAGGAAAAATTCCATACTCAGTTTTATAGAACAGAGTCAGAGATTTCAATGGCCGATTTGGCAAGGCTAAGGAAAATGCCTGACGAATCGGCCAACAGATTCATAGCCCATTTCAAGAGGGCTAAATATAAATGTAGAGTGACCCATCTTGAGATAGAATATGTGAACCAAGCCAAAATGCTCTGGGGATCGAACCCTAAAAGAAGTTTAAGGGAATGGAATTCGAGGATCTCTTCGAGCTATCCTCTAGGGTCACTAAGTATGAATGGCTTCTGAAAGAAGAACACCAACGAAAAATGGCCATGCTCGGAACCTATTACTAGGATCCGAACTATGAAATAGATATGGCTGAAATTGTGGCCAAAAAACCAATGGTGTGTTCGTCCCTAGTAAGAAAGGATGAACAGGCATCTGGCCAAGGTTTCAAGAAGACCATCTATGATGACACCAGGAGATATGCATATGGCATATCCAAGAGTGATGAAATCTATGACCATCTCCTACGAGATGGATTTTTAAGACTCGTAGGTCACAAACTCCCTTCACCTGAAGAAATGAAGAAGGGATATTTCTGCAAATGGTATGGTTCTGAATCCCATTCGACCGCTTATTGTTACGGCGTATATTCGCCTATCTTACCGGGCAATGATAACATGAAGCGTGGCACACGTCATGCCGATCGTGGTACGTAAAGGAGGCAATTGTAACACCGATCAACGGCGTTCAAGATGCCAAGTATAGCGCTGATCACGACGTACACAGAAATCAAATGAGCGCTGATCAACGATGTACATGAAGCCAATGTAACGCTGATAAACGACATATACGAGGTCAAATGTAATGCCGAGATCAGCACTCATGGAGCCAAGTGTAGCGCCTAACACGGCACACGAATAAGTTAATGCGAGAATTAAGGGTACTTGGTGCTCATAGGAAGCCAATAAAGTACGACACTTGTCGCACGTAAGAATAAGTCAGCACCGTTGTGCATGGACATGATGGAGCCACAGATGACCAACGAATGGCAAGAAGATGCAAGGCAAGTGAGCTCACACGCCCGTTCTACTCCCCAATGAAGAGAGAAAAGCGTGGGAGTGATCAACCCACGTTCTGAGAAAAAACGACATGCAGATGTTCGAGCAACCAAATTGAACGGTTACGTGATCCATAAAAGTCACTCTATTAAAGGAAAAGGACACGCTTCTTCTCAAACTCTCTAGCAGCATCTACACAAATCCAACAAAGTCCAGCACAACGCTGCATCTCGAGCCTCTTGGTCTCATATCCTCCTTATCATTGCCTCCGCTGCAACACCAGTGCCTGGCTCTTACGCCGTTCACCAGTCACCCTAACTCCTTGGAGTATTTATCTTCAGCATTGGCAAGCCCTTCCAGTCTGTATGTGTGACCATAGCCACTGAGACGAGAAGCACCTTTGTTCATCAATCAATCTGGTTTGAGCCGCTGCTCTCAGCCTCAGACTTGTCACATTGCCTCCCTCCGAAAAGATGCTCTCAATTTCGGACGCCTATCCAGTCTGCTCGCACGACCGCTTACACTGCATAACACCTCCTATTCATCAGCTTTCTTTTCTATCTTTTGCATTTTTATCATTCTCTCTCAAGAAGCTTCCTGCAGGTAGTATATCTGGAGCTGTTACCACGGATGCTGTGATAACAACCGCTAGGTTACCAGCCTTCTTTCTATCTTCTTCTTCATTTTGTTTACTAACATGACGTAGACGCTCATGTTATTTAATCTTGAATAAACACTTGGTTTGGAACTAGTTTCTCTTTAACTTCAACTTGGCTATCATATTTTCACCATCAGAAGGATTTCAGACGGAGCTAAGTGAAAGGAGAACCCCATACCTTTCATACAATCGCCAAATAGCCTAAACAGATGCATTATAGTGGGCGATTACACCTCTGATTGCTCAGGCAACTCGGGCAAACAGTGTGGTCAGGTGCTTGGGGTAAAAAGCCGGAAACCCCTAAGAAACTATGGACTCGTAAGTCCTGGCAGACCCGTGCGACACATACACACACACACATATAATCACTTACACTAACACCGCGCCTAGGCAAGAGCCAGAGCCGCGCCCATGCCGCACACATGTGCGCAACGGACGACCGGCCACATATAGAGGAGGGACGCCCCGGGGAGGGAATATACCCTTTGTGGCACACCCAGTGGGACATTAGGTGTAAATGATGCCAAAAAGAAGCCAGGGACTTATGGGAGAAGATGCCGATGAATATCTGCCTTCAGCAGGCAGAGAACATCAAGCACATGATCCTCCTAGAGTCGTAAATGAGGTTGGGTCTACATCTAATCAAGCTCAACGGCAAGGAAACTAGGGCGTATCAGTAAGGGCTTCGTGACAGATTCTGGTCAATCACTTTACAAAAATGATGTCTGAGACTAGCAGTCTTTCGTAGCGCTTAACGAAAGCATCAGCCGAATAACGGCTAATCCCTATGATCGGTAGTCGGTTACGTTTCCTCCGTGTGAAGAAATACCAGTCGCCGTGAGGAGATATGGCCGTAATGAAACTTCGCCAAAATACTGGAATTCTCCCTCTTCTTCGGCGAAGATGGTTAGTTCACCGTTGAAAACATCGGATGATTTACCATCCAATGTAGTGAAGCCACAGCTAGTGATTATTGTAAGATGAGGCTATTTGTCAATTCCTTGGCAGGACATGCCTTCACATGGTACATAACTTTGGCTTCCGACTCGGTACCGAGTTGGACTAAGATGGAGGAAAAATTCCACACTCAATTTTACAGAATTGAGCCAGAGATTTCAATTGCCGATTTGGCCAAGCTAAGGTAATTGTTTGACGAATCGGCCGACAAATTCATAGCCCGTTTCAAGAGGGCGGCTAAAAATAAATGCAGAGTGACCCTACCTGAGATAGAATTTTTTGAAGCTAGCCAAAAATGGTCTCAAGATCTATCTTCGAAAGAAGTTCGGTGGAATGGAATTCGAGGATCTCTTCTAGCAATCCTCTAGGGTCACTAAGTATGAATGGCTTCTGAAAGAAGAATGCCAGCAAAAAATGGCCACGTTCGGAACCTATTATGAGGATCCGAACTATGAAATAGATGTGGCCGAGATTGTGGCCGAAAAACCAATGGTGTGTTCATCCTTAGAAAGAAAGGACGAACAGGCACCTGGCCAAGGTTTCAAGAATACCATCTATGATGACACTAGGAGATATGCATATGACATATCCAAGAGTGATGAGATCTTTGACCATCTCCTACGAGATGGATTTTTAAGACTCATAGGTCACAAACTCCCTTCACCTGAAGAAATGAAGAAGGGATATTTCTGCAAAGGTATGGTTCCAAATCCCATTCGACTGCTAATTGTTACGGCGTATATTCACCTATCTTCACTGGACAATGACAACATGACGCGTGGCGCCAGGACACCACGTGTTGCACCGATCACGGCCCCAGGATGCCAAACATCATGCCAATCACGGTTCATAAAGGAGGCACATGTAACGTCGTACAAGATGCTAAGAATAGCGATGATCACGATGTACACAGAAATCAAATGAGCGCTGATCAACGGCATTCAGGAAGCCAAGTGTAAAGCTATCAATGGCATACAAGAGGCCAAATGTAATGCCGAGATCAGTACTCGTGAAGCCAAGTGTAGTGCTCAACACGCACACGAATAAGTTAATGCGAGCATTAAGGGTACTTGGTGTTCATAGGAAGCGAATAAAAGTGCGAAACTTGTCACATGTAAGGATAAGTCAGCAAAGTTTTGCAAGGGCATGATGGAGCCATAGATGAGCGACGCGTGGCAAGAAGAAGTAAGGCAATTGATCTCACGCGGTCGTTCCACTCCCCAATGAAGAGAGAAAAGCGTGGGAGTGATAACCCATGTTCTGAGCGAAAACAACATGTAGAAGTTCAAGCAACCGAATTGAACGGTTACATGATCAATAAAATCCCCTCTATAAAAGGAGGAGGCCCCGCTACTTCCTAAACTCTCCAGTAACTTCTACACAAATCCAACAAAGTCTAGCGCAATGCTGCATCTCAAGCCTCCAGGTCTCATATTTTTGTGATCCGAACCCGACTAGGATAATTACGGATTAAACCCAATTAATCTATTAATTATAAAGTAGGAGTTTTATGAAAGGCACCTAGTAGGATTGGACTAATTGATAATTATGTAAAACTATTGGATAATTACTGAATTAATTAAGGATTAATTATATGGGCTGGACTACTAACCTATATGGACTAGAATACTAATATAAACGGGCCCAAAACCCAATTAAAAGTCCATTAGGACTTAAACTGGTATTTACTAATAAATGATGGGTTAATTAAGGAAATAAACAATTAAGTAAATCCTACGGATGATTCTCTACTGTTTAAAAATTTGAATTAAACTAAATTAACTTCAAACAAACAAAAAGGATAGAGTTCAAATAAACCAGGGAACCAAGAAGCTAGGAGAGGAGAGAGAAGGTGTCTCTAGGCATGGACATCCAAAGGAAACCAAGGAAAAAGAAGAAGTTCATGTTTTCGAATCTGCAGAAAAATCTAGACTGAGGAGACCAAGAGGAAAGAAGGAAAAAGAAGAAAGAGAGATGAAGAAGATAGGACAATATCAGAGAAGAAAGAATGCTAGATAAGTTAGAAAGAATACGGAAATGAGGTAGGGATTCCTATGTTTCTACAGTATCTAATTTTATGGATGATTTCAATGTTATAGTTATAGGTGGTTGTATGTTCTAGTATGTTTAGCATGATTAGATCTATGATCTATAGAAACGAGAAGGAATATTACCATGTTATTTGACTTCCATGTAAACCTGTGATGTTGTGTTTTACGTGTTATTATAAGTTCTTATGATTCATATTTAGGTGTTTAGATCTATGATTGATTATATGTTATTTACTTGTTAGATCCATGGGAATAAACTAGGTTTTATGTGTTTTTTGTTTTGATCATACGAGTATGTTTTGTAGACTTATTCATGATTGCTAAACCTTAGCAAACACTAGGTTTGAGTAGAGGCTCGAACCCCTAGAAGAAACCTAAGTTTCTATGTTCAGTAGCAGTCTCGGCAACTACCGAGCAGCTACTGAAATCAGCCAAAACTGTGTGTTCTCTAGAAAGGCTACCGAGCTTCGGTAGCAGTGCTACCGAGCCTCTCGGTAGGAGATTTGGCAGCTACTGAGTAGCTACCGAAATTGATAAAAATGGTGTACTCTCTGGACCAGCTACCGAACCTCGGCAACTGAGGTACCGAAACCCTTGGTAAGAGACTCAGCAGTGATCGAGCAACTACCAAAGTCCAATGAACTTCAAATTTTGTGAGGGTGATCCTCATTGAATTTTACACATGCCTGTATGGATGGTTTGTGTGCAAAAGGTCTAGAATTGGGCGAATCACAAAAATGTATGAGAACGTCCAAAACTTAGGATTATTGGACTGATTGGAATGGTACATGAGGTGTTATCAACTCAAAGGTTTTGGATATGGCTTAGGACCTCAATATAAGATTAGTATGGCTAGAATTGGTCAGGTCGGACTAGATTGGGTGATTAGTGCTTTTAGCATCCAACGTTGACCTAGGTTTAACTTGGGTTGACTCCTGTGTAACTTATGATTGAATTTAATGATGTTGATTTGATTGTGAATGACTGATTGAGAGTACTGTGAGTATCCAAGAATGTGTATGATGTTTGTGTTGATTTGTCTTGAAATTGTGTTGTGGATAGGTGAGCTTCCACCTTGGGTGAAAGTCCCTAAAGAAAAGATTTGGTATGGGTGTATTCCACCGTGGGTGAGAGTCCCTAAAGGAAGGTCTGGTTACATGTGAGCTTCCACCGTGGTTGCAAGTCCCTAAACGGAATGCAAGTATACTGGTGTATTCCACCGTGAGTGCAAGTCTCTTAAGGAATAGGAATGGTGGCTTTCCTCCGTCGGTGTATGTCCCTAAAAGAAAGGGTTACTGATGCAGGTGGCTTCCTACGTGGGTGAAAGTCCCTAAAAGAATGGTACAGGTGGCTTCCTCCATCGATGAAAATTCCTAAAAGAATGGTGTGTTACTGGTGTATTCCACCCGTGAGTGAAAGTCTCTTAAGGAATAAAAATGGTGTTTCTACCGTGGGTGCAAGTCCCTAAAAGGATGGGTCGTATGGTCATGAGTTGGAATGAGCATGTGACTAGGCGAGGCCTTGTGACACCCTGCATTGCATTGCATCTCATTTCACTCCATGCTTGCATCATACCTGGTATTGCATTGCATTGTGTTTGACTTGATTATGTTGCATATACATTATGACATCTTGATTGTGAATGTGATTGTGATTGGGTCGCATTGGTCGTAGCAAGGTGGGACCTTGTGGGTACAGATGTTTTTTCGCCGTGGGTGCAAGTCCCTAAAGGAAAGGATTGTACAGGTGGCTACCTCCATTCGTGAAAGGTCCTAAAAGAATCGTGATATGTTGTTGGTTGTGAACATAATAAGACTATGTGTTTGCTTATGTGCATAAGGGTGTGTTTCCACCATGGGTGTAGGTCCCTAAAGGATTGGTACGTGAGACTTCCTCCGTGGGTGCAAGTCCCTAAAGGAATGATGTGCAAGATTTGTGGTATGTGTTTTATACGGTTAATTGGTTATAGCATGGTGGGACCATGTGGTATATGTTGGTATGTTGATTGGCCGTAGCATGATGGGACCATGTGGTATATGTTTGTATGTTGGTTAGCCATAGCATGGTGGGATCATGTGGTGCTTGTTGTTGTGTAACATGGTGGGACCATATGTATACTTGTATGACTATTTGTTTGGAATATGGTGGAACCATGTGGAATCTGCTTGAACATGATGGGATCATGTGGGTAATCTTAACATAGTGGGACTTTGGGGACTATGAACTTTTGATGATTATAATTTGATATGGTATGGTTCCCATGTGAACTGGGATTTTACATGATGATTGTATTATTCATGTTAGTATATGAAATATAGTATGATGACATGATTAATACACATATGACTGTGATAGTATATGTTGAGTAAAATGCATGAAATGAGCTGTATTGATTTACATGCCTAAAAGTAGATATTGTCGTCTCGTAGGATTTTTCTACTAGGCTTCGGCTGATCCTTATCTCTACAGGTCATCTGTTCGTTTGACGTGCCTGTTCGGAGAAGAGATCCTTTCAGTTTGTAATACTAGATTTTCATGATGGTGTATTCATGGTTTTTTATTACATTGGTTTGACTCTGTTTGAGCAGTAACCTTTAATAGGGATTATTCAGTTTATCTTATTTGGATTATGGGTTGTTAGCTTAACATGTTTTTAGTTGGGCTATACTATGGTTTTAATTTAGATAGACTTCCGCTAGTATTTATACTATTGAGACTCTAATTCAACCAGGTAAGGGTTGATGTTGTGGTTGTTTTTCCGTATCAACACGATGGGTCCAAAGGTCGGTTCCTTGGAATCCTCGAGATTCCATATCTCGAATTTTGGGCGCAACAGAGGTTGTATCAGAGCACTAGGTTTAAGTTTTCTGGGCTTTGGAAAGTCTTATGTCATAGTGAAAACCTAAACATAGAAACTGTGAACCTAGAATCTACATCTTTGTACTGTGTGTAAAAAATTTAAGTATATTGTGTGATTAAGTAATTTGTGTCCTTATGTGCTCATATGTGAATATACATATATTTACATGTTATAAATTAGGATACCATACAACAAATTTAGAGACTTGTCATTAACTATAGAGGGCTAGTGACTAATCTGGACAGTAGAAGGGTGATCAGTACTTTATTTGTAAGGTGATAGGACTACTGTAGCTGCAGATATATAAATCCTTAAACTTTGGATCGATAGTAAATAACCACTTCCGAGAAGAAAAACTTTACTAACCTAAAGGTTGTCAATTTCCTAGGACGTAAGTGTAATTACTTCTTCAAATATGATGAAATTTCTAGGATAAGAACCTTATGCTTTGTGGGGTTTACCATGTTGTAGTTAAATTAAATTTCTGTGACATTGTGTGTAATTAGGAAATGTAAGTGTGTGCAATTTCCTAGGATCTACATGAAACTAATATGCTTAGAATATCGATTGCTTTAATACAAACTATTTGATTTGTGTGAAACTACACTAAAGTGATCTTTGATTATTGAACCTATTGTGATTATGATGATTACTTTGTGAGTTCTATCTAAGTAATAATTGCATTAGAGCTTAGAGACGGTAATTTAGGATTCATTTCCAGAAGTTACATAGAAATTCCAATCTAGTTAGATGATAGGTATATGATTATACATGACACGTATAATACTAGGATCAACATTTAACACCTCATTGATTGTATGATGAACTAAGGGGTCGGTAGGAAGGGATAGTAAATGAACTTAGACATGAGGTAAACTAGATGATAGATGGGTAAAATTTTAGATGAACAGTCGTTTGACAATTTCTAGAGAATACCAAGTGTTCGTGTGTAGTGAAGTTAGGGCTATGAACTCTTTGACTAAAACACTGGTTCAATGAACCTTAACAGAAATAAATAAAATAATAAATATTTATAAGAAAATTTCTGAGAAATAAATAATTATTACTAATTATTTTATAATGATAAATTGCGGAATGAAAATATTTTGAACTAGGAAATAAGCATTTATTTTTAATAAAACAGATTTTTTAAGTTCCCATACTTGGAAACTGACCCGTTAACTTGACCTGTTTTTAAATAAAAATGTATATGGTATTATGCAGATATTTTTATATAAAAATGTCAGGAATAATTTATGAAAAATTATAAAAAAAGTTATTTTGAGAAATCAATTGAATTTGATTTCGGTAGCAGTCTCTGCAGCTACCGAGTCGTACCTAGAAGCATAAAAAGAGGGAAATTAGAACATAACTTCATTTCTCTTCAACTTTGGGGTTAGTGGATTGGGTTAATAATGGTACCCATTATTAGCTTTGCATAGTGTGCTCCAATTAGGATATAGGTCACAACCATCTCGGCAAGATAGTCATAATACAACTCATTGATTCACATTCATTTATTAAAGCAATGCACATCACAATATGATAATAATGATGACACACATATACTAAATCAGCACACACATGAGGCACATTCTCATGATTCTAAACTATAATAATGCACATAATGATATATAGAATTATAACACACATGTATATATGATGGATGAGTTAAAAATAGTATATATATATACGATCTTATTTTATTAGGATATGAATGGTGTTCACACACTTAGCAGTTCATAATATTCAATCAATCACACATAATACCTATATTCTCACATACATCACAAAGAGTTATCAAACATGCACATCTACCATATAAAACATCTGGGCACCCTTATATTATGATAAATTAACCTTTAAAAGTATCATAGGGACAACCCCCTTTAAGTCTTGGAATTTCATATTATGGTCAAGGTCTAAATAGGTCAATATTAAGGTATAGGTAGTCAAAATCATGCAAACACACTCCCAGTACCTGGGAACACATCAAATCTACTAGTATTCACATTGTACAGCTGTCCAATATTTTAAATTGGAGAAATATGGGTGTCGGCTAGGTTGGAGGTGTATCGTAAATTATAAAGTGTGCCAAAGTTCACAAAAATTCACAAATGGGTTAAGGTAGGTCTAATTAGGTGGTTTTTATAAAAACAATTGATACGCATGTTAGTGTCGGCAAGGTCGACGGTGTATCGCGGGTTGTCGGTAGCCAAACCCGAGAGCAGGCCTGTGTGCTGGTTTGTGTCGGTTGGGTCGATGGGGGACCGCTACTCAACCGACAAGGTCTTTCTGGTTCATTTCAATTTGGATTTCTCCCAGAGGCCCTCTAACATGCCACTAAGCTTTGAAATGGGATTTTATCTTTATAATATCTTTTATATTGAGTTTATCATCTTCCTTGAGATTCAAGATCCCAGTTTTTTGGTTTCTAAACTTGTTCTACATTGATCAGGCTATTTCTTCAATTTAATCGGAATTCTTTTCTGGGTTTTATTTATGGTAACATGGGGAATAGATTATCATAACTCACACAAGAATTCCACCATGCCATAGTGGAGATCTTCTTCTTGATGTTGATTCTTTTATTTCTAGCATTTAATCTTCTTTTAATCCTTCTTAGGGTTTCCCATGTAATTCCCTTGATTCATATGGTTTAACTCATCTAATTAACCTTGCTTTTGTAATCTTTTTAGTGTTAGAGTTATATTAGGATTGCTAACTGCTAATTTCAGTTATCTAGACTCATTATAATTAGAAGTTGTATTTCTAATTTACTAATTAATTACCCACGAAATTAGTAATTCACTAATTATATATTTCATTCCTTTGGCCTTACGGAGCTAGCTAAGCCCATTAGATTAATTACTTAAGCCCATACTACTTAATTTAACCCCAATTCCTTTAGTTAAGCCCGAAACCTATTTACTAATGCTTAAATAATTATACTAAGTTTATATATATAAATATGAATATATCATTACTTAGTCTTTTGGCTACATTAATTTATATCTTTATGAATTTGTTATTTTACCCATATGATTTAAATTCGAATTTTCTAGGTTCTTACACTTCCACCTTGTCCCCATTTCAGAATATGAGGACTCCGTGAAGTGAAGGTAAACACCAGTAGGAGTGTATCTAGTCTCTCCCTAGAAACGCATTTTAGCTTGACACTACTTCCACTACGAAGAAGGCTGATGTGGTTGAGATCCCTCCAAATTTAGTTACAGTTACTGCAGTTGAAATAAGATCTCTTTTTGTCTTCCTTATAATCCTCATGATCCTTATGAGGAGGATATTAATGGTCATCCCATTATAAACCAGGACTCTGGTCATGGGCATATCGTCCATATGGAGAGAAATGTAAAGGGGTCTAAGATGTTGAGTCATTTTGAGAGGAGGTTTCTAAACAATTACCCTCTTGTCTGTTAACTCATCCCCTGATAAGGGATGAACCTTAGTGGTTGTTTTTACCTTTTCGGTGTCCTGTTGAAGAATTTCTGGATTGATGTAGGTTGTAACCAAGTCGTCGGTTGTGTAGGCCGATTCTGGCTCAGCATCACGAGCACTAAACTCTGATGGCAACATGAAAGTCATGCTACAATCCAAATTAACATGGGGAATTGTAAGGACCTAGATCCACTAAGAGAACACCCATATTTAATGATTTGAAATTACAGCATTTAGTGATATTTTCTGGATTTATTTGGTATATAATTGAGATTAATATGCTATATGATTATTTGTGTAATGTGATTATATAATTGGGGGTTATTTTGTTAATATGAAAAAGTATGGGGGACTGATTTCAAGAAAATTAAATCAGTTAGAATCTTTGGATTGGGCGCGCAATCAAGGGGACGTGTGAACTGTTATGGCATGTTGTGGACCGTGTTTTAGCAAGTGAGGTTTAAGAGAAAAGGGGTCTTCATTCGCACCTCATTCTTTCTCTGGTTTTAGATATGAGATCTGAGAAGGTTGCTGAGGAGAAAAGAGAAGAAGAAGAGGAACTAGTTGGAGATCGTTGAAGCTGGAACTCGCTGAAGGTTTAGATCGGTTGCAGCAGTGATTCGCAAGGAAGAACATCAAAAAGGAGTATTTCGAGACATAAGAAGATTCAGGTAAGTTGCTAGAACACGTATAGCTCTCTTATTGAAATCTACAACTCAAGTTCTTGAATTGGATGATTGTTTGTGTTTATTGATGATTAAATGCTTAGATTCTTGTTATATTGGTTTTAAATGATTTATTGGATGTTTGTTTATGTTTTCGGAGTTATAGAAATGGATTTGTGATGTTTAGAATGGATTTAATGACCTAGAATTTGATTCCGAGACCCAAAGAAAAAATCAGAAAAACCCAGAATCGAGCAGTTCGGCGGGCTTCGGTAAACCGACTCCTCAACCGACAGAGAGCATATTTTAGTTCCATTTTGTTGTTCGGCTGGCTTTGGTCCACCAATGCCCCTGCCGATGACCCTGTGACTCACAGAGACCCTTCGGTCCACCGATGCCTCTGCCGACAGAGAGTGTGTTCTAGTTCATTTTTGCCTTTCGGCAGACCTCGGTCCACCAACGACTCTGCTGACAACCTTGAAACTTTCACAGTGAATTGGACTTGTTTGGAGGATGACCTAGATGGATGGTGTGGATCTTCTGCCATTGTTGTTGTTGATTTTCGGAAGAAAGACTTGACCATGGAGAGTCAATCTTGGTGTTCCGAGGTAATTGTCACCACCATTTCTATCTTAGGTTGATCCGATTTGATTGTGAGTAAATGGTAATCTTTATGATTTGTTGTTCTAGCTGTGATAATGGATGGAAGCTTATGAATGTGTACAATCAGATTATCTGAGTGTATAGGCGCTCGGATAGTTTCTGTTGTAGGCCTTCATTTAATATCCTAGTTAATGCATTACATACTAGGTTAATATAAAATTATAAGTGAACCGAAAGGTGGATATCTACGTAGAAACAACTGCGATGCCTCCGGTTGGATTGACTATATACCCGTGGGGTGAAAGGGCCCACTTAAACAAGGGTAGGAAGCTTGCAAGCTCCTATACAGGTTCGTTATTCCTCGAGTACTGTACACTCGAAAATTAGCCGTACTGTATGGTAGCCTTCGTGTCGTGGGTTAGTTCCCAGAATGGAGACGGGACTTCTGGTAGTTCTTTGGATACGTCCTAAATCAGTTATTGTTGTTGGAAGCTTTATATGAGGTCCACTTATCAGGTGATGTTAATCTTAGTGCATTTCATTGTGCATACTTATCATTAATTGTGTGTGCATACTCATTGCATCCATCTTAGGACATGTGAATGATTTTATCTAATCTCATTTCATCTCATCTTAAACTACTCATCTGTTATTGGATCGTGGTTGTATTTTTTTATTAAATTATTGTTATAATAACCCCTTGTGATTGATCTCCATAAGAGGACGGGTGACTATTCCATGTTTCATACTGGGCATCATAGGCTCACGCAACTTTTTATGTTGTAGGATAGGAGGAGAAGTGACCGCACCAGCGGGATCATTGCTGCTGGTGAACTTTGATGTTTTCTTTCCTTTCCTTATTGTTGACTTGTACTCCCGAGGGAGTTAGACTTTGGCTTATGATGTAATTATGTGGTGTTGAACATGATAGATCTTGTGGTTTAAATCTGTTGGATTCTTGGCCCGGTTGAGGCCCAAGATTTGAATTTGTTTATATTTCATTTTAATTTGGATTCTTATATTGTAGTACTTCCGCACACTAATTCTAGTTTAATGAAAGTATCATTGCTTTTATTTTACATATGTTGTGGTGGCAATCTGCGATCCAGTTGTGGATTGTAGTGACCCAGATCCTTATTAGGATTTTTCATAAATTTACATGAATTAATCATAATTAATAGCTTAGTATTAGCTGGAATTAAGTGAGATTAAGGGTCAATAATTAAATAAGTAGAGAAAGGACCTTAGATAAGCAACTAAACAAAGGAGGGGTTCATGGGCAATTAACTTTGGTTAGGATTGGACTAAAGGGTAATTAACTGACAAGGAGGGATTAACTATTAATTAAAATAATAATATAAATAATAAGGATGTGTGAGATTAGGGTTGCAAAACCCTAATTCTCTACACCAACAAGAGCTGGCCGATTT
>JAUPMG010039537.1:0-14319 GCA_031762675.1 Pachysandra terminalis | reverse complement strand
GCAAGCAGTAGGTGTACCTCCTCTCGGTGCTAGGGAAGTAGACAGAGTAGAGGCCTGGTGAGATGCCTGTAGCTGAACAAGCTGAGAGTATTCCTCTCGAGAAACAGTAACAGTATCTACAGTAACCAGAGCAGGAGAGTATCCAGGGTCAGAAACAACAGCATTCGCAACCTGAGGAGGACGTCCATGGAGTTTCCAGCATATTTCCTTGCTATGCCTATCCTGGCCGCAAAAAGAGCACTGTCTGGTCTGACCTCTACTACGTCCGGTGCGGCCACCACGAGATCCCCTGCCATGTCCTCCATGGGTGGAATCACCCCTACCAAAAACTGGTGGAGGGGTCTGAGTAACAAATGCAGAATGATCAACAACCGGAGGAGGTGAGGGTGACTCGCGGGGGGTGCTCCGTAGAACACGCTAATAGGTCTTAGCAAAAGAGGGAAGAGTAGCAATACCAAGTATCTGAGATCGAATCGGCTCCATATTCAGATTTCAGACCAGCGAGAAATTTCATAACCAACATTTGTTCCCTCTGTTTCTGCTGTTCTTGAACTCTGGTAGTCAATGTTATAACGTTATTCAACTCCTCATGTAACCTTTAAGAGCAGCAAAGTACTCTGTAACGGATGAATCGGTCTGCTGCAGCTTGAAATACTGAAAGGAGAGATCATACATGCGAGTCAAATTGCTAGAATAAAGGAGATGGACATACTCCCAAATCTCCGTACACTTACCCAGGTGATTGCACATATCCGCAATCTTCGATTCCATAGAGTTGCATAGAACAGTAACAATTTGAGCATCTAACTGTTTCCATGCCCTAATGGCTTTTTCATCATCGGATAGAGCAGAATCAGTGAGATGCGCGTCATGGCCTAAGCCAGTAAGGGCTATAGTATTGGAATTGGACCATTGAAGGAAGTTGTTACTATTCAACTTCCGAGTGGTGAGTTGGGTGATAGTCTTGGACTCCATAAGTAAACACAAGAAGTTCAAACAGATCTGAAACCACGAAGAGCAGCGGCTGGAAGTTTTGAGATCTGGTTTGAGAAAAGAAGAGCTGCGGCTAGGTTTAGAGAACCTGCAAAACAGATCTGCAAAACACGAAGAGATCTGCAAAAGAAGGGCTGCGGCTAGGTTTAAAAAACCTGCAAAACAGATCTGCAAAAGAAGGGCTGTGGCTAGGGTTAAAGAACCTGCAAAAGAAGGGCTGCAGCTAGGGTTTAAAAAACCTGCAAAACAGATGTGCAAAACACGAAGAGATCTGCAAAAGAAGGGCTGGGGCTAGGTTTAAAAAACCTGCAAAACAGATCTGCAAAAGAAGGGCTGCGGCTAGGGTTAATGAACCTGCAAAAGAAGGGCTGCTGGCTAGGGTTTAAAAAAACTGCAAAACAGATCTACAAAACACAAAGAGATCTGCAAAAGAAGGGCTGCGGCTAGGGTTTAAAAAAAAGATAAGCAATCCCAAAGATGGGAGGCTTTGATACCATGTAAATGTGAAGAATGAATATATTATATTCAGCTTACTTGTGAATAAAGAATACAAGGAGCCTATTTATAGGTTAGCACTTTAACCTATATTTCTAATACCTAAGCAATGTGGGACAACCATATAGACGCTTTATAGACACTTCACATATTTACCCTTTAACACCTTCCATAAGGTTCAAGCTATTGCTGCAGGACATAGAAACCATGACAACATCTTCTTGTCTCTAAACTTCCCATGCACTCCCCAAGCCTCCAGAAGAGCAGAAAAACTGTGTGGCTGAACCCAGTAAAAACCAAAGAACTGAACAAACCATCCCCAAACCACATTTGACACAGAACAGTGGATAAGCAAATGATCCACCGATTCAGCATATTTGGAATCATCCATCCTCTACTTATCAAGTGGTCCACAGTGAGAGATTTATTAACGGCTGCTGTCCATAAAAAGAAACTAACTTTTAATGGAATAAGATTGCACCAAATTTTCTTTTCAGAATCAAAAAATGTACCTGCATCGCACAAGTGATCAGAATCAAAAAATGGAATAAGGCCAAGAATGCTACTCAGGAGACCAAAGAGAGTCACATTACATTTGGTTAGGCTTCTCACACCTAACCCACCATGTTTTAAAGGGATACAACATTGAGACCATTTTAATAAGTGATATTTGGGTCCTTCACCCATACCACTCTATAGAAAGTCTCTTTGGAGTTTCTCCATCTTCTAGCCACCATCACTGGGATCTTCAATAAAGATATGAATAGTGAGCTTTTAATCAAAGTTACCTTCCCCCCTTTTGATAAATATCTCCCTTTCCAACAAGCCAACTTCCTTTCCATCCTCGCCAATACCTTGTTCCAAACTTGTTTGGATTTAAAAGGTGCCCCCAAAGGCATTCCCAAATAAGTAGATGGGAGATTCCCAATCTTACAATTCAACCATAAATTCAAATATCCCAACTTTTCAACTTTCCCTACTTCAATAAGTTCTGTTTTTCTTTTCCAGGTTTACCCTCAAACTCGAAACCGCTTCAAAACAGAGGAAAATCAGTATTAAAACTCTTACATCCTTAAACAAAGCTCGACTGAAAATTAGAAATATCATCTGCAAACTGTAGATATGATACCATTGGAGCACCTTCCTGCACAACCACCCCCTCAATGAGATTGTTATCTGATGCATTATCAATTAGCCTTCCAAGAGCTTCTGCCACAATAATAAAACAAGAATGGGGACAAGGGATCACCTTGCTTAATACCCTTCGACGAAGGAAAAAAACCAGTTGCAGCCCCATTAACCAATACTGAAAAAAAAACTGTGGATATGCATGTCCTCATACACCTTCTCCACCACACGCCAAATCCCATCCTCCCCATCAAGTATAGCAAAAAGTCCCAACACACATGATCATAAGCCTTTTCCAAGTCAACTGTACATACCACGCCTGATTTCCTTTCCCACCTCATGGAATCAATAGATTTGTTTGCTACAAGAACTCCGTCTATAATTTGTCTTCCTCCAATGAAAGCGTTTTGAAAAGGAGAGATGATTGATCGAAGAACTTTTTTTCAGTCTGTTTGTCAATAATTTCGATGTTATCTTGTATAAACTTCTCACAAGACTAATCAGTCTGAAAGCTTTTAATTCTCTCATTCCTTGTTAGGGAGATAAAAGTTGAGTTGGTACTTTTTTCGAATTTTGCAGATGAATGGAATTCATCCACCACCTTTATTATTGATCAAAGAAAAAAAGTTCCACCACCTTTATTAGATCCTCCTTCACACTCTTCCGACACTTCTTGTAGAATGCCATAATGACCCATCAGGACCTGGAGATTTATCCCCATTCATTTCATTAATTACACCCCATACTTCCTCTTCCTCAAATGGATTCTCCAACTCATTAGTCATTACTAACCAAAGGATATAATTGCTCAAATAGACAAATACCATACGATCCATTCTTGGTCTAATGTCTACTTCCTCATGAAATAACTGCTTAAAGTATGATTCCACATTTGGACTTCCATTACTTAGCCATCCACCTCCAGCTTTCGAATAGAATTGACTCTACACCTTGCATTTGCCATTTTATGGAAGAATTTTGTGTTCTTATCCCCCTCCTTCAACTAAAGAGCTCTGGATTTTTGTCGCTAACTTATTTCCTCAAGCTTTGATAGTCTTCTAAAGTCCCCGTTTAAGCACATCTCTTTCACCAATTTCGCTTACAATTAACACCCTTGATTCCTCCAAAACATCCAATTTTTTATAGTGTCTAACACCTCTTTTTTCTTTTCCTCTACTTTCCTAAACTTCACTTTATTCCAGATTTTAATTTCTGACTTTAGCTCCTTTAATTTTTTACAAAACACAAAGCTCGGATTTCCTTTAACATTGGGCTTGTTCCACTATTTCTGCACCAATTCTACAAACTCATTGTCTTCCAACCACATGTTTTCGAACCGGAAAGGTGTGGCTCTGTTAAAAGAATCTTCACATTCTAATAAGATTGGGGATATGGTCCGATGTTGACCATGAGAGGGAAGTAGTTGTGATTGAGACGAAAGTATCTTCCGAAGATGTTGATACCAAAACTTTGTCAATTTTTGATAAAATTCTGTTCTCTTGACCATTTGACCAAGTAATTTTGAGCCCACCAAAGGAATATCCAGCAAATGGTTTTTATTTATGAAATCTGTACAATCTTCCCCCTCTTCGACTTCTCTGATACAAACTTTGTAATGTTAAAGTCAACTCCAATGCACCAAGGAATCTCTTATTATAATAACCCAAACAAAAATAATAGGGTTAATATGTAAATAATAGAAAGTTAAGGGTTAATTTAAAATTTTAGTAATAGCTGTCATGTTTGACTTTGACTGATTGTGATTGGTGGGTTGTACTATAGCCTATAGGGAACTAGGTGCATCACACACATTCATAACTTCCTAAGTTATAACATGTGGCTAGGATCTTGTAGGGATCTCTAAATATAAAATCAATGGCTAGGATCTTGCAGTAACTTTCAATATAAGATTAATGGCTAAGATTTAATGTAAATAAATATAAGCATTCTCTATTAGAAGGAATTCAAGTAAAGCAGTAAATAGTAACTAGCTAAGAATAGGAGACTAAGTCAAAGATATAGAATTAGCAAGTATTCTCTACAAACTATAACAGTAATAAAGCTAGGATTCTGAAATATAAATCAATGGCTAAGATCTTGTAGGAGCCTTCAATCTCCTATTGATGGCTGAGATTTAAAACTAACAATTAGTAGGTATTCTCTATAAACTAGAATAACAACTATTTAAACTAAAGCTAGGAATCTAAACAAGAAATAGAAAGATACTAATAGTAGAAAGAAACCCATATTGGCTGGAAAACTAATCTAAGGGTAGAGATTAGAGTTCCTATAGTTTCTAATCCTAGAGTTCCTAAGTACCTGTATAAAGTATAAACACAAGGTTATAAGAGGTTGATTCATCACTTGAAGAAGAAGAAGAAGAAGAAGAAGAAGAAGAAGTGGAAGAGGTGTAATTCTCTACACCAACCTTCAAACCAAGATAAGTATTAAGCTCTAACTTTATTTTTGATTTAAATAGGAGTACAAGGTTGCTTTCTTTGTGTATGAAGTATGATCATGGTTTTCTAAACTAGTTTTCTAAGTTTTAAAGCTTGGACATGGTAAGTTTGATTTGAGTTATGTTTATGAACTTTATTTATTGGGTTTTGTGCGGAATTCAAAGTTATGGGGGGTTGTTTAATCACGTTTTATGTTTAAAGTTGTAGAGGAGGCAAAATCAAACAGAACATACCAAATCGCGATATTCGACGACCTCCTCAGTGCGCCGAATGTTACGCCAAATCAGCCCAGAAAGCCCTTGGCGCCCTCTAGGCACGCCGAGAGCACACTGAGCCCTATATCATGAAATTTAATCCCCTGGTTTTGTCACTGAGACCCCACTCGGCGCGCTAGAAGCACGTCGAGCATCACAGTGAGTTTTTAAGTCCCTTGGATATGTCACTAAAACCTTAACTCGGCGCACTGAGACCACGCCGAGCCTGACATTCTGACACAACTCCCAAAATCCCATAAATCCCAAAAGTAAATCCGGGGACCTCCTCAACGTGCCGAAAGGTCGCTAAAGGTACATTGAGACCCACTCGGCTCGCCCAGATTTGCAAATGTGGTCTGTTTGCTATGAAATTTTAGGAACTCACCTATTTTGATCTCATTAGACCAATTATGATGTTACTTTTGCTCAAATATGCTTATTTCTTATACGTACATCTTTATGGACCTATTGGCTATATTTGATGGATATATGATATTTTGATATGCTTCATATTGTTTGCTTATTCATTGTCCAACATGCTAATTAGTCTTATTACACATTATACATATGATTTGTATGCTTAGTTAATGAGCATTTTTTCACTTGCACAGGATTATGCTTCATGACCATGGATTTGGTTTAAAAGCCACACCCTTTGCATATGAATCCATACTTTATGATCTAGAAATCATAATGGGAGAGGAGATGTATGTTTTTATGAGTTGAGGGACGGATCATCCCAATAGAACAAGTTATTTGTTTCACCCAAGGTGAGGGATAGGCCTTGTATGGGGGTCCCAAGAGACTTGTGGCAAGATGATAGGTGAGGGAAGGTTCACATTGTGATGCCCAATATCTGAATCATAAGAATTGATATGTGAGGGAATGTTCATACTTATGAGGCCCAATATCCAAATCATGAGAGTGAATTCTGTTAGTAAATCGGCTAATGCTTGATTCACAAGGGAAGGTTCACTTTGTGAGGCCCTGGGCTAAGTCCCTATGATCAGAAATAAGATGAGGGGATTGTGCCTTCTAGGTCAAAACCCCTAGAAATTATGATGTACACATAGAATAATCTACTATTTCTGCCATGTATTGGGGGATGAAAGTTCACATTGTGAGACATCCTTGGGTAGTAAGATTGAGATCATATGTTGAACCTACATTAAACGAAGACTATACAACCAACAACATACATATTGCATACTTGATTGTTTGTCTTCAATCACATGTGGTGATCTTACTTGCTAGGTACATAACATGCATTAATAACTGAATCAACCAATTTCATTACATTGCATATTTCATCTTATTACATCATTATTCACATATCACAATTACATATTGATCACACATCATATATTTATCACATGTTATATGTTTTACTTGCATATTGGCATATATCTCATGATTCACTTGTTTATTGTTTATATGGATTATCATTGAAGAGTGGCATTGTCCCTACTTCAATCTTAAATATCGTTAGCCTTGTTTACTTACAAAGCTAGTGTAGCTTACGCTTTCGAGCACAACATATTTCAGGACCTATAGATGGTGGACATAAGAACCATGGGGACCAAGATGGAAGACAAGAATGCTTTGAAGATATTAATTGTTATTAGGGTTTTACTTGATGATTTTAGTAAAACTTGTAGTAGAGTTTACTTGCTGTAATTCAATACTTATTAAGTTGATTTTAGTAGTTAATAGGGATTGATTTGAAGCATGAGACTAGTATTACATCTCAATCTTATTAGACCATGGTTCGTACAGAAATAAATAAAAAGAACAAAACAATAAATGGTTTGTTTCAATAAAAAGGTCATCGACCTCCATACTGCTAGATCAATCTGCAACATGAACGTTACGTGAGCTTTGAATGCCCAGCAAGCACGATCCCATCAACTCAACATAATACATCATAATTGATTCAAGGGAGATAGATGATAATTTTTAGTGCAACATGTTATGATGAGAGTATGTCAAACAGATGCTCTAAGAGTGCTCAAACAATGAATACAATGATATGTAATGAAATGTCTAGTGTTACTATTTCATGCTAAGTGTCCCTCATTGCAGCTTTCATAACACACAAGGTTTCGGGATCGAAGTCACCAGGAACAACTGGCAGCCCCCTCTTCGTTCCGAGCGCTAACCCATGGTACGGAGGCCACCATGTACTGATTTCATGAGTGTACAATACTCAAGGTCCAGCCGACCTTATAGAATCATCTGTGACCCCATAACTTATTTTGTACGACTTGCAACCTACGAGACTAGTCAACCATGTCTTTTCCACCTTCTGGGCACACTTAACACTCTACATTAACACAGTATGAATGCATTATTAACTTGTAAGACCCAAATGATAGTCTCCCTTGTAAGCTATCCACGCACCCATACATGCGGATAATCCATTGGATTCTATCATTCACATCCTAACATTTTCGACTCAGTCTCAGATCTATACAACCAACACTTAGAATCTATAAATGATAAGACCTCTCGGAAACTACCTAAGCGCCCATACACTTAGATGATCCGTTAGAGCCCATCATTTACAATCTAAGCTAAAGACCAATAGAAGGTGTGTGTTTAGTAAGTTAGCTCAAGTGAAGGGCATCAAGGCTTAACACATCAATGGAATACCTGCCCAAGACCTTCTTGATCCCTATAATCACCTCGAGAGATTCCGGACTAAACTGATCATCCAAACACTCCTAATGTCTCAACATTTCAATCTGTCGGTACCCTCGTCGGTGTACCGATGGGTACCGGTAACCTCTTGTCCACATCCATCGGTAGGCCCGTCGGTGTACCGACGCCTACCGAAATGGTACAGTGGTCTCCTGTCGGTGGCTTGGTCGGTGTACAGACGCCCACCGACGAACTCAAAACACATTACCATCGGTAGGCCTGTCAGAGTACCGACGCCTACCGATCAACTCACATAGTTCCAATAGCATATCAACTTCGGTAGGCTGATCGGGATACCGATCCCTACCGAAGGGTCACAGGTATCCCCTGTCGGTGGCATCGTCGGTGTACCGACGCCTACCAAGGGTCACTGATATTTCCATTGGTGGCGTCGTCGGTGTACCAACCCCCACCGATGAATTCCATTTCTTATTCACCCGATGCATCGGTAGGCCCGTCGGTGTACCGACGAACATAGAACAGTTCGTCCATAGTTTTCTCTGGGTTGTTTTCCATTGTAATTTGAGTCTAAACTCACCCTTATCATTCCTAACCTCTTAGGATGAAAACCCATACGTTTATTTACTAGAAAAACATCAGTTATACACAAGCATTGAAATCCAAACTCACATGGCATACATACATTATTTCTCAGAACTTCAATGCTAATCATGGCATATAATAGAATTGACAGGATAAGTAACTTACCTTGATTTCTAGATAAGAATCAATAGGGAACTAGCAGGTAATGTGCAACTCCTTTCCTTCTCTTCCTTAGTTCCTTCTTCTCCTTCTTTTTGCAAGAACGGCTAAGTTTAGGCTCTCTTTCTTTTTCTCACTTTCTTTATAGTTTTTCTCAGACTTCTCTTAATTTCAAAACAACAGTCTCATGGGTTCTATGGTGGGAGTTAGACATATAGGAGGTTCACTCCCTCTATTCTCTCCCACTACAGTCCCACTAAGAGACACGGCTACAAGTCATTCAACGCACAGTCTGTGCGTTTGAATGTGGTCTCCCTACTTCTAATTACACATTTAACCCTAGACTTTGAGGAATAACACAAGGACCCCTAATCCTCTAAGTCAATTTACAATAACAACCCTAAGTTTAATTAAATAAACAAACCCTATGAGTTCATGAATCTAAGAATTTAATTAAAAGAAAAATTCGGAAGAGATAATTCTCTTAATGAGTTTAGGTCATTACAATCCGCGAGCTCCGGTCTGTCTGCCAATAAGAGAGTGAATAATATATAATAAACCCTATGAAAAATAATAAATAGGAAAAGAAAAAACTGTCGATTTGTGGACTGAGGCATGTAGTCACTGTCCTTAATATCGATATCGTCCCCTATCGGATTATATCCTTAGTTCCTGGGTTGATGGTGACCAACATCCAAGATTCAACTATCCTTGACCTCCCGAAATGTTGCATCATCTATCGAACTCAAGGAAAACTAACAGTGTATCACTCGACAATGGAGAAAGAAATGGCTATTAAAAACTTAAAAGAACATTGCACTTGTAGAGAATAAACACAATGCATAAGGGATGAGAGATCGAAATTAGCAATTCATAGTTGCTTGTGATGTGTGTAAATTAATGGAGAAGATCTCTATTTATAGAGTTCCTCACACCCTTATCAAGAGTCATGTGCCTTTTTAAGGCACCTCTTGGATCAAAAGATGATACATGTCCTTAAGAAAAGTCTAGAAAAGGCCCAAATCCATTCACTAATAATTGGGCCCATAAAACCCAATAAACAAACTTAATGTATCACAATTAGGTCCGAGAAAATGATTCATAATTTTGAATCAGATTCCAACAATCTCTCACATGATTCAAAATGTCAACAATACAAGACATTGAAAAAGGATATGTCGAGTGATAAAAAAGAGTGAGGTGCAATGATACCGGTGCCTTTTGGACTTGAACCGATACTTAGGATTTACAAGACAATGAATATAGAGATATCAAGTGGCACAACATCCGTAACCAGAAGAACATGAATCGCCCCACTGGAAACCAGCTTTCCTGTGGTTAAGCAAGAAACTTTGATGATATAAATATCTTGAATCAAATCTTCTTGATATATTCATTTCATTCTTGCAACGCACACAACACCTTACCATTGTCTAAGTTCTAAGCGGGGTAACACATTACACAACCGTGTGCCTTTATGAAACGCCATGTGTGCTCTAGAGAGTTACCTCAATTCTCAACAGAAGCAGCCCCACTTCTATACACACCAGGAAAGTTCCATCAAGTATGTAATTGCAACTAAACATACTACCTTTGAGGACTATGGTATTCATTAGGAGTCTTAAATGACTCAATCAACCGCTGCATTTAGCATTGCCAACATCTTAAGAAGGGATTTCTCAAATATAATTTCATGCTGACAAATTCCGTAGTAACTTGTTTTCCCATTGAACATAATTCCTAGGATCTCAATTCACATAGCTTGGGTTGCCATCACTGATCGTTTCTATGATGAACTGTAATCCCATCCCTTCAATGTTACGCACACTAACCTCTTTTATTAGTGTCTTAAAGGAGCTGTTAGACTCCTTGAATATGTCATGATATTTAATACTCACATACTGATAGTTATCATTATATTGACTAGTATACTTTCAATATACTTCCCCACTTTACCTTCTTTAAGGTAATATCACATCTCATATATATATGCTAATCATAATAGTATGCATTTAAATGCAAAGTTTCCCTCACATTTCTAAATATAGAAATTTGCCTTTTGTACTAGTATACTTATAGTGTACTCTTCCATTTTACCTTTTTCAAATGTAACTTTCAATGAATTCATCAATTTAGTCGATCTTTGCTCAAGCATAAAACACTCCTTCAAATTTTAGCGTATTTCCATACTTCTAATGGAAAGTCCTCCAACATTTTCAAATATGAAAATGAATTTCTCATGCATATACCAAATCTTAATAAAATTATCAAATTTCATATCATATTTGATAAAATAATCATCATAACAATTTTCAAGAATTCATATATAAAATAATATTTACTTATTTAATGAGAATATTTTAATGCATCTCATATTTTGTAGATATTCAAAATATCCCACATTTCAATATTATTGAGATGTGTTACTAAAAAATTACCACATGAATTAAGCCTCAATAAGCATCACATAGTAAATCATGCTTTTAAAATACTCCTTAAAATAGCAAACACAATTTGATGATGGGTGTTCGAAACTTGAAAAATACTGTGAAACAGCCTAAAATGTCCAGAATCTGAGAAATACATAAAACATCCACTCCAAATATAGTAATGTATCATTATAAAAAAATTATCATACAATAACAAAATAACAACACATAATCACAAAGTAATCATGCAACTAACATTCATTTTATCTTTAAATTACGAATATCGGTATCAGGTTGTAAAATTAAGGTTTAATACGAGGTAGGCAAGATAAGATGAACGTAACATATAAATTAATTCTTCATAATGAATGGACTTATGAACTAATTCTCAATTAAATCATATATGAATATACACTAATGATATATAAGCAAGAAAGTGAATAATATATAATAAACCCTATAAAACAATAATGAATAGGATAAGAAAAACGTAGTGATCTGTGGATTGAGGCGTGAAGTCATTGTCCTTCAAACCGATATCACCTCCTATTGGATTATGTCCTTAGTGGCTGGGTTGATGACAACCGACGTCTAGGATTCAACGATCTTTGACCTCCTGATAGAAGTGGCAATTGGGCAAGTTTAGGCGGGTTCGAGTTGGGTCTATAGGGGTATTAACGGCTTAGCACTCAACCCAAACCCGTCCGTTTAATAAACGGGTTGAAATAATCAAACCCGCACCCAACCCACCTTAACCCGTTTGACTCATCTTGACCTGTTTAATTTTACTAAATTTTTTATTATTTATTTTTAAATGACTCGTCTAATGTCTTGTATAATAAACCTGATTAAAAGTTGCAATGATACTGTAATTTAATACTCATTATTTTTTTTTAGAATCTTATTTAATCTCTTATAAACAAAAATAATGCAATATACTCAACAATATTCTACTTTACTTCTCTAATGCTCCAGTCGCTAGCAACCGAACTCTATCATATAAGAGAGGAATGGAAGAGGACAAAAGAAAATATCCTATCCCTCATTATGTATATTTATGTGCACATATATATATATATATATATATATATATATATGTATGATATATATTTTTTAGGCAAGCTGAGTAAAATGTATAGTATCATATTTTTTAGGGGCTTACCCAAACCCAATATGGGCTCTATCATATATGAGAGGATTTGCGGGTTGAAAATCTGCAACCTAGACTTGACCAGCTGGTTGACAACTTAAATCCAAACCCGTTAAAACCCGGGCGGGTTGACGGGTTGGGTTGAAAATTGCTAGCTCTACCTCCCGATATGCTGCACCGTCTACCGAACTCAAGAAGAATTGATAGTGTATCACTCGACAATGAAGGAAGAAATGACTATTGCAAACTCAAAGGAAGAGGGAGAGTCAGAGAGAGAAATCAACAATTCATAAATTACTTGTGATGTGTGTAAATGGGTGGCGATGACCTTTATTTATAGAGTTCCCCACGCCCTTACTAAGAGTTATATGCCTTTTCAAGGCACCTCTTGGACCAAAAGATAACACTTGTCCTTGAGAAAAGTCTAGAAAAGGCCCAAATCCATTTACTAATAATTGGGCCCATAAAACCTAAAAAACAAACTTAATGGATCAAAATTAGGCCCAAGAAAATGATTCATAATTTTGAATCAAATTCCAACACCAACGAACTCTTGAGTTTCACATATTTTTGGTTTTTCAGAATTTTTCCAACTCATGCCAGATCTCATTACAATGCATGCACACATAAAAATACATATATTAACTCTATCAAAGGGTCTTATTAACGAACGGCATATGTTAAGTTGGCATTTATTGGTTTAAAAAGCACCTTAACAATTCATGTGCTCGTATTTATTGCTTTACAAAACACCTTAGCAACTCATGTCTACGAGGGTCCTATTAATGTATGCCTTAAGGGCATACATTAAGCTGGCATTTATTACTTTAACAAGTGCTTGCATTTATTCCTTTACAAAACACCTTAACAACTCATGTCTACCAGACAAAATGAATTTTTTTTTTTGTTAACTCAAAAATACTCTTAAACTAAATGAATATGTAATTAATGCAATAAGACACACAATTTTTTTTTGTTTTATGATTCCAACATTACCTTTGATCATTGCCACACTAAAGTGATAAACCATTTCTAAAACCTTAAAAGACATATCAATCTCAAGTCGGCTTCTATCTTAACCAACTTCTACCTGAACCGATAATGGGTTGTACACGTGCATGGTTCTATTACTGGAAGAATCGTAACGAAATATCACATACGGTTCCAATATTACCCTTGATCGTCACTATACTAAAAAGGGTGATCGACCATGAGATGCCACATGTACAAGCTGTTACCGATTAAGGTAAAAGCTAAAGCCGACTTGAGGTTTATGTCTCTTAGGATTTTAGAAATGGCCAGTCACCCTTTTTTATTTAGTATTGCTTATGTGGTGCTTTCCAATTGGTACCGCATGAACATCTTAAAAAACGGGCACAAATGTTGGGTAACTTGTCTACGGGCGTTGTTGAAATTAATGAAAAGTATTTGAAAAAGACAATCACATGTTTTAAAAGATTGTTGTTTTGTCATGTTACTTTAATTACATCTTTATTTGGCTTAGAGTTATTTTTTGGGTTAATCAAAAAAATATATTTTATCTTGTCAAACCTCGTTGTGGTGTTTTTTAAAGTAATAAATGCCAGCTTAAGGGCATACGTTAATGGGCTCGCATCCTCTACAGCTTAAGACGTGCAGCAATTCATATAGCATCGTTGGATTGTTGTCACGTGGATACCAAAATGGTATCTAAGGCAAATTAGCAAGGGTACTCAGTTATAAGGGTATCCATGTATTATTCAAATAAAAAAACTAACGGCGTTTTCATTAATGTTTTTCTGCGTCATTTTGATTGCTCCCGTTTTCCCTCTAATTTCCAAACTCATTCTAAGCTCCACATTCTCAGCTTCAACAACATCAATAATCTAGAGAAGAGTCATCAACAATATCAATCTCTACTCATTAACAGTTTTAGCTAACTGGATCTCGTTCCTTTTCTTTTCATCAAGAAGGATCAATATTCCAAAGAAGAGTATCCATCATCAACAACATCAATACTCTACTGAACA
>JAUPMG010039527.1:0-14321 GCA_031762675.1 Pachysandra terminalis | reverse complement strand
CTAGGAATTGTTAGAATAAAATCAACCACTTAATCCATTTCCTTTTTACATAATCAATAGGAATTAATTTAATAATTTAGGAAGAATTATCACTGATCCTTGTGGTTCGACACCCTCAAGATAGCCATATCTGCAAAGATTCGTACTATTGCGAGCGGTTATTATTGACACATCAGACATATATGTGATAATGCGAGACATAGGACTATGATTTCCTATTCAGCTTCAAAAGCTCATACCTATAAGTGTTGTTCGTTCAACAGGTTAAGAAGATGAATCAAGGTGAAGGATGCATGGCAGAATAGGATTTTTAGTTGTTGTTTCTAATTTTGGTTGCTTGGAAATGTAATAGATTAGAAGAACATTGATAATGAGTTAGTTACTAGTTTGTTTTGAAATTCTGATGTAATGACAGTTATTTTAAAGGATGGTTTGATTTATGTTTGGCTTCCACATGTATGTTTATTATTATGAGTTGTGGTTGGTTTCTGCATCCAATGGGTTTGGATCCAAAGGCTGCACTTTGAAATCCTTGAGATTTTGTATCTCAAATTCGGTGAGTGACATACTGGGACGGATACAATCCAAGCAAAGATGTGATGTGTTTGTTTTGTGAAGGTCGATGCATGATAAGACTGACTCGATCAACACAAAAATGCAATGTGAGCAAAGGTTGAAGCTTACTGGGATTAACACAACCTAAGCAAGAGATTTCAAGGATTTGAATCGAAACACGGGTATCTATAATGCTTTGAATACATCGCCTTCTTGATGATACAATGCCACAAAGTTCAAGTTGGTTGAGCAAATTACTGAGGATTAAACCCTTCTTATCTTCCTTTTTAAAAGACAACTTAACCATGATATCTTACTACGTGGGATAGAACTGGGCGAGGCTAGATTGGCCTTGTTAAGGTAGGGTTAGAGTATTTCTTCAGGAACCCCTTACTTTATGTTGAATCTACCCCTAGACCAAGAGCTTAGGCATTACCAAGATTAATTTGAGATAGCTTTCAACTACCAGATGCCTAATCTTTGACTTTTTTTGATGACTTTTTTCTTTTTATTTTCTCTCTTTTTTTCCCCGATGCCCAAGAGGGTTTTTACTAATTCTAGGTTTCTTGTTATTTTTGCTCACTAGTACCATTTCTCGTTTTCAACTGGGCCTGTGATCTTTTTTCTTATCAGGATCTTGATGTTTTTACTTATAGCCCCCTTTCAGGATTTTACCATGCCCTTTCAAGTCATGCATTTATTATTCTTTTTTTTTTTTTTTGTGCCATTAGGATAGTTCCTATTTGCAATATTCTTAACTTATCAAAAATCAAAGAGGATTTGGATAATGAGATGAAACATTTTAGGTGAAATAAAGAAATGGGAATCCAATGCTTTTTGACATTTTCTACCGTTCAGAGTTTGTACTCATGCGGGCCAAGAGTTTACAATATATGTTTTTTTTGATATTTTTTTAATCGTTCACAATTTATACTCATCTGGGCCAAGAGGCTATATATATATATATATTGGCTGTCACAATTTATACTAATGTGGGCCAGTAGTTTACAATATTTTTTTGACCTTTTTATTATGGTTCATAGTTTATACTCTTGTGATCTTGGAGTTTACAATATCTTTTATTTTTTTTCCGTTCACAGTTCACACTCACGCGAGCGAGGAGTTTACAACATCGTTTTTCATTTTTTTTTTGGCATGACAGGGATTGCCCCAGCTAGTGTGGTTAATGAAGAAAAGGTTGCATAAGGATCAATTGTTTGACAATTGTTAATGAAATGGGCTAAGATAAGGATTTGGGTCAACAAAAATGGCCTTTTATCATTTCTTTGACATGTCAAGAGTTGTGAATATATGTCGGCTCATTTAGGCACAATACTTCTTCATTTGATCTGTGTTGACTGGATATGAGAGGTTTGTATCATCAATTTTCCCTAGTATGAGTCCAAACCAGAAAACGTATTGTTCACAATGTATGACCCTTCATAATTGGAATGAAATTCCTAATGATGATCAGAATGCTTAAGAATAAAATTCTTGATAACAAGATCCCCAACTTGGATCTCATGGCTTAACCTTCCTTGAATATACTCAAGCCATGCGTTTATAATATACTTGGTCATGGCATATAGTCCTCAACCTTTTTTCTTCAATGTTCAACTTGCCATATTGCGCTTATATCCATTATGCCTCTTTCGACCCAGCTTCCATTAATACCCGTTGTAGATACCCCAATTTGCACAAGGCAATTCTTTTAATCCTTACAGCTTCTAGTGGCTTGAGCTTGAGTATTTTGCACATCCAATCATCTTTGAATCTTTACCCTCATCATGTGCGCTAATTTCTTTTGAAAATTCCAAAAGTCATATGAAATGACCAAAATATCTTTAGTAGGTCCCACTTGAACCCTTTCTTACCCTAAGCATAATTCTAACTTCAAATCTGGTTTCTTGAACTAAAATACTTTTCAACGAGTATAATCTCACTTAGGGGTCAAATCTAAAATTTAAGATCAAATCTGAAATTTAGGGGTCAAAGTATTTTTTTCAAGTTTAAATTTGAATCCCTGGTGAAAATCCCTTAAAATGACTATAAGATTGTTGAATTCCGAATTCGGGGGTCAAAGGAATATTTTTGGTATTATCTAATTATTTGTAAAAAAAATGAATACTTTTAAGAGAATTAATTAATTAAAAATAAAAATCAAATCAAATCAAGTTTTGGAAAGAAATATTGATTTAGTTTGATTTAGGGAAGGGGATATTCGGTCATAGAAAGAAAGAAAAAAAGATCTTTTTAAAATATTTGCCATGTGACAAATATCTTTTGAAAACGAATCAAATAAAGACAAAAAAAAGGAAGAAAGAAACAAAATAGAAAGAGAAAAAGAAGAGATAAAAATCTCTTTAGGAGATTTTCCATGTGACAAATCCCAAAAAATAAATAATACAAAGCAAAATAGAGAACATCTCTTTAGGAGAGTTGTCACATGGAAAATCTCCAAATAAATAGAAACTAGAAAGAGGAAAATGTTGAAAAATAAAAAGAAAAGGAAAAAAATAAGAATAGGGAAACAATATCTTATAAAAAGAAGAAAAGAATCTCTCTCTCTCTCTCTCTCTCTCTCTCTCATTTTCCTTCTCCTTCTTCTTCACACTCTTTTTCTTCTTCTCTTCCCTTCCCTTTAGACTCCACTTTCCAACATCATTTTCATCCATCAACCACTCTTAAGCTAATGTCCATCTCAAGGAATCAAAGCAAGGATTAATCAAGCATTGGAAACCTTCCACATAAATTTATTTTTATTTTTAGATTATAACAAGCATGTAATATACTATTTTTTGTGACCTGTATTCACTTTCAAAATTTTAGATCCCTCCATAAAAAGCCATTTTTCATGAAATTTGATTCGTATAAAAATAGACTAAAATGTGATTGTATTAACATTGATCTCACAATGTATGTCATCATAAAAAAAAACAATTCCCAAAAATACCATCTTAATTGGTTCCATAAATCCAAACTTTAAAGCGTACTTAAAAATTATAGAAACTGAATATTGTGTATGAAATTATAAAATAAATGGGTAGGTAATTTATTAGGACATACAAAAATTTCTACATCTTATAATTGGCTTCTAGAGGTTTGCATAATTGTTTAACTTTTTTATTCTATCCAAAACATTTCTGCAAGTGATTTTCACAGGTTTTGTGTTATAGAATTTTAAGGAACTTTAGATTTTTAGAGATTTTAACTTTTTTATTTTATTGTATGTTTATTCTTTGCATGTTTTAAGTTATGCTTCTTAGACATGTTTAATTTTTAGTATTTTAAGATTATTGATGATTTTGGAACTATTTTGTTTTTTAATATTTTATTTTTTTAAGGAATGTTTTAGATTTGCTAGGATTTTTCTAAATTTGGCCAAATAAATTTGAACATAGTAACCAGTTTGATAGTGCAGTCGAGATAGCCTAGAGGAGGAGGGGGTGAATAGGTTTTAAAACTAAATTTGTGGAATTAAGGACTCGTTTTAAAACTAGTGAATTATGTTGCTATTGATTATCTAATATGCCAATAAAAATCAACTAACAACTCACGTATTCAATGGAAATCTAAGCATGCAATTCTACCAATATAAAAGCGTAAGAAAACCATTCAAACACATGATTTATAGTGGTTCGGCATTACGGCCTACATTCTCTCCGAAGGGCACCACTCTCAGTCCCAAGGTATTCACTATGGCTGGTTTTCAATCGGCAAACCACCAACCGTCAAACTTGAGGTTTCATAGGCTCACCCTTAACTGTTACATGACATTTTTCACTTGGTTGACCTCCAATCGGATTTCTTTTATAGTGGTTCGATTCCTACGATCTACGTTAACCTTACAATGTTCTCAATCGAAATTAAAAACAAGGGACCTTGTTTAAAGAGATTTATCAATAAAATTGCAAATTCGGATGTGTGCTTGAAGTCTCGTTCTTCTCGCACAAATTCCTCGCTCCACGCCTTTTTAGAAGATGCTCCAATGGACAACGCACAAATAGGGTGAGGGCCTTATAACCCGTGATGTGTGTATGTGATCTACTTATGAGGTTCTACACAACTAGGGGAAGGTCTTGCTCTCAATCTATCTTCTTCATTGGATGAGTATGGAATACCCTCACCATGTGAATGCGGACGAAGATGAAGAAAGATTTTCTCAAACCTTTTAGGAGAGATGAAAGCTCTCCTCAATTATTTTGGGCTCTAGAGAAATTGATTTTCAGGATCCGCGCTCAAGTGATGTCATGTTCTATTTATAATATCACTTGAAACGAATCCACGATAGACCGAGCACTTGGTCTGTTTGATTGGGAAACTCCCAATGGCTAGAAAGAGAAGCCCAACGGCTCTATTTTTTCTAGGTCTGTGGCTGCCGGTCAACCGAATCATTTGGTCGATCGACCAGTTTCTAGAGAGTCCAAAGGATGGTCCTCCAACCGGTCGACCTGCTATCGACCTAGTCAATCGAACCAACTTGGTAAGTCGACCAGATGACTGCAAGTCTAGAAAAATAAAGCAGGTCTGTTTTGCGACCGGATTAGAGGTTGGTTGACCGGGATCAACCGAAGTCCCCACCAGTCGACTGGACCAACTTAGTCGGTCAACCGGGCCTTGGGAAAAACCTATTTTGCCAATTATAAGGTCATTTTCCCCACAGGCACACCACGGATGGTATCGAACACTGGTGGGTAGTACCCGATTGTCCGGACATGAGTCCGCCTGAATGCCCCTTAACTTGTAAAGGGCAATCAAGCTCCTTTAAAACAAAAATCAATATACCAATTTAGATCATAGTTTCTAGGGGTTTTCTAGTGTGTATACCATACTTACCTTGGCTAGGGGCCATCCAACATATACGACTTGTTGTAGCTTGTCCTTCCTTGGGTCCACAACGATCTTGATCTTCATATGAACGCTCTTATAAAAACTCAAGGACAATGTCAACCAAGGGATGTCAAGGATTTTCCTATGACATTAAAAATCTCCCCCTCTACCAATTTGGGACAAAAACACCTAGCCTAGGTACTATAGTAGACAAAACAGAATTGAATACAAAAATATACAATACAACTCAATTAAATTCAAAAACAATCATAGAGCGAAGATACAAATGATGCAACTAGATGTGCTATGTGCTCCCCTTAGCTCTTGAATCCACTCCCCTATACTTGGACGTACCTACAAAAGATTTATCAATACATGCAACAAACACGTATAATGGGTGGAGTACCTGGTTCTCCCCTTTTTTGTCAAAAAATGACCAAGATATTTTACTATTTGGGGGGAATCCCAAGTAAGTTTGCATGCTTGGTGGGCTTCAGATTTTACTGTAAGCCCCAAACACCAAGTAACAAACTAAAACTTATGCACACACAATAAGATATACCTATAAGGGGATTGTGTGCATAAGATGAGGTGTGCAGATTGGGTTAGGGATTTTACTATATACCCAACAACCTCTATACCACCTCGGGATGTGCACCCATAAAAATATAGCAATAAATCATAGTGCACAAATCAAACACATGCAAAACATTACCCCAATCAAGCACATGCATACAGTTTGAGTAACCCATTGGGAATCACATACTAGATTTTCCTATATGGCACAGTTCCAATGGGGGTAAGTGCAGATAAGACATGCATAGTGATGTGCGTGTATTCAAATGTGTACTACAATTTGATTAGATTTTACTATAAAGACCAGAAAAGCACACAAAGCAGAATATGTATGATAAGATATTCCTATAAGGGGTAGCAGACAAATTTTGGAATAAGCACACACAACATGCTAACGAATCCACCACACAATGGATAGACCAATGAAAGAAATTATTTTAAAGGCATATATAAGGTCTACACAAGCAAGGCATCAACAAGACTCATCTTGTTAACGCTATGACATTTGACCAATTAAAGAGAGTGCACCCCAATAAACTGCCTTAAGTTTGCAAATGTGCAGGAGTCTAAGGGTTTGGTCTGGATGTCAGCCATTTGACTTGTACCATAAGAGAAATAAGATATCAATCAAAGCATGTGACTACATAAGCTTACAAAATCTAAGTTCACAATCATAGACAACCCAAGATGAATCCTAAGATAAGAAGACACAAATAAGAGTATTACTTCAAGAAGCACGGTCTAAAACTCAATAGGGGGAATATGATTAGAGACATGCAAAGGTGTGTGCTTTGAAAGAGTGGTCATTCATAATCATTTTACTATACGTGAATATCACATAAACTTGAGCTAATATAAATGATATGCTTACAAGAAGAACCTGTAACAGTTCAGAAGCTGAAAACACATGAGCATGTTGAACATATGCCAAAGCATAGACAACATGGTATAAGATTTAACTATACAATTATTACAGGGCCTATGCAAGCAAATCATTAGCAAAGCATAACTTGTTGGTGCCATAACACATGGAAGAGTATTACTATAATAAAGCATGCATGTGGAGTTTTCCTAACAAATATGACAATAGAATCATATGAAAACAATAATGGGTTACATGTATTATGAAAAAGGATTTTTCTATAAAGTATGGCATAATAACATGAAGCAAGAAAAACTAATTATGCATATAAATAATCATTCTAAGAAACATGAATACACACAATTTGTTTACATATCATAACCAAGACACAAAAAATATACCACTTACTAAACATGTCTAAGATGTGAAGGCCACATATGTTCTATGGTGGATGATACTCTAAAAGAACCCATGTGAGGGTTTTCCAAAAGGGTTCTATAAAAAGCATGGAAACACGACGAGCTTCAGGGATCATGCAAACAAATTTTGCCTATAAGCACAGCATGAACCAAGAAGCAAGGAGAACAAATTATGCATATAACAAAGTTTATTATGAAGTAAGCATATACATAACTAGTTCAAGATGACATAGTCATAGACACAATAATATGCCTATTAAAAGGCAAGCATATGATAATGACGGCTACCAAGAGTTGGTGGGAAAGGGGGCTAAATGAAAGCACCCATAAAGCAATGAACTAAACATGCAAACTGGTACTACAACGGTATGACAAGCAGCTCAAAGCATGATGGGCAATGCCGAAAGGATGTACTAAAGAGCACAACAAGATACTACCCAAATGAATGACATAGTAAACAAATTTGATTATAGAAGAATGCTATGTCACCATCATATATGTCCTAAAATAGATTATAACTCTACTAGAATGCATGTGAGGAGGTTTTCCAAAAGGATTTTACTATAAAAATAAATAGAAAACCACCATATGCTCCAATGATCATGCAACAAGATAAGCAAGACATGATTACAAAGAATAAAAGATCTAATTACACATATAGAAATAAACCAATAAAAGCATATATGTACAATTAGATCAAACATCACGAACATAGGCTGAATGATATACCAATGAGGGATAGAGACTAGGTTTGCAAAAATTTTATAAAATCCAGAAAATTAAAAGAAATTATGAAAGATCTGAAAATACATTAAGTCACATGATATATGCAATAAAGTATTTAACTGTTAACAAAGCACACACCATGAAGAAGAAAGGGAGCTACTCATGCACATTACAAATTTTAATATACGGCAAGAAGATGCACAAAAAGTTCAAGTATCAAACACTCAGGTAAGGATATTCTTATGAAAAATAATGTCTAAGAATGTGATACCCACCAACAGAATTAACCCTTGGGGACCCACTTAGTGGGTTTCAATAGAGGAGGCCTAGGTGGCTTCCTAGACCTACTTTCGTCTACAGCTTTCTTCTGTTTGAAGTTCTTGTTCATCTGATCAATCAATGTGAACAGTTCCTTTGAACATTTTGAGTTTGGAGCTATAGGGTCCTGATCCTATGAGACTGCAGGAAACATACCCACCGTAGTCTCTTCCTCCACAGATTTTCCTTTTTGGGAGAAAACAGGATCGCGGAGTTTCATTTTACAATCCAATGCATGATGCCATTCCCTTCTGCAGTAGGTGCACATTATGGCTTTCCTATACAGGGTATTAAATTTTCCTTTACGGCCATGCCCTTCTAGAGTGAATGCCATGAGGCAGGTTAAAGAAGAAGTGGAAGATCCTTCTTCAACCATGTAGTAGTGATCTGCTGTTCTGAGCCCTCTCATGACAACCCTTTCAAATTTTTCAGAGATCTCAAAGCCATCACTACTAAAGGTCACTCGATGCTCTCTATTATACAGTTGTGATATGCTAAGATGGTTATGTTTCAAGCCTTCTACATAGAGAACATCGTCAATGGTAGGCACATTGGGAAGCTTTACAAAACCCCTACCAGTGATGTGCGATCTACTCTCATCCCCATAAGTCACAAATCCTCCATAAAAATCTTAAAAGGTAATAAAGAAGGATCTGTCTCCAATCATGTGCCTGAAGGCCCGACTATCTAGATACCATCTAGGTGAGCTTGACTAAGGTCCCTTCGTGTGAGTGACTAAACATTTGTTCCTATTTTTGGGAACCCACACAAAGTATTGGACAGGAGCACACCAAGTGTACGTGTCTAAAGAATTCAGAAGATTTTCCTAATTGTTCTGACATTCTCTAAGACATACTCCCAGTGGAATTCTTAGAAGATCCCTTATTAATAGATTTCACTATTTCCAATTTAGCATTCTTAAGGATGTTCTTCTTAAGGAATCTTCTCTTCTTCCTATCTTCAAATTTATCTTTAAAAGCTTGAGTTAATTTAGAGATTTCTTTCATAAGCTTTTCAAGGGAAGAAGGTTAAGAGATTCTTGATTCCTTTTTTGAGACTCCTTAAATTTCACTGTATGATCACAAGAGGAGTTCTCAACTTCAAGGGGATCATCTCTTGCACACTCTTCATATCCTTCTGAAAAGTTTTGAATTTTTGGTTGGTCTCTTTTTGCATTCAGATTGCATATGCTCCAAACTCCTACAAGAGTGACATTCAATTTTGGATTTGGCATAATAAGCTCTCGAGGAATCACCTTTCATGAAATTGATGAAGGTGTTATGTTTAGAAATGGTATGACTATCAAGCTCAAGACTCGTCCTATCCTCACTGGGTTTGCCCATATTTGAGATACTTTCAAGTTTCTCATCCCTTTGGTGAATTTTTGGGCAACCCTGTCTCTAGAAATCCTAAGTCGGTTGATTTCACTAAGTAATGGATTATTCTCAAATTTTACTTGTATAAGTTTATTTAATCATTTTTATACTTAATAAGACTTTCTTTAGCCATTAGCAAATCAGATTTCAGGTTTTCATTATCAATGACTAAGTCTTGTTTATCTTTAGATAAAATTTTCAGATTGTCCACCAACTTAGAATTCTCATAAACTAACTGATTCACTCTAGTGTTTACTCCATAGGTTTCCTTGTAAAGAGAATCATAAGCTCCCTGAAGATCTTCATCGTATGAATCTTCAGGTTCAGCTCTCTTTTCAACTAAGGTTTCATGTCTAGATTTAACTATAGGCATCGAAGCCTCGGGAAAAGGTATCTAAGTTCTAAGCTTCATACTGACAAGGAATTTATCTTCTCTCTCTCTCTCTCTCTCTCTCTCTCTCTCTCTCTCTCTCTCTTCATCTCTTCCTCTATTGAGATCTGGTTTTGCTGGTGATTTTCATAATTGAAATCTGGTCGATTGAGTGTGTATAATACTGTGTGGTTCTAGTAATCACACATACCGGCGTGAGACGTTTTTCAATTTAATAAAGATCTTCCGCTACAAATTCGAATTCGTGTACATCGAAGTACGTGATCCAATTCGTTTACAACTTTCACAAATCATTAAAGACTGGCTTGTAACCCTTTGCCAAGTAAATCAGCCTCAAAATCGAGCTGATCATATCTTCCTTATAGCCAATTGTGCCAACCTATTTTGGTCCATATGGAAGGTAAGAAACCAAGTAATATTTGCAGGTATCAAATATGATATCCAAAACTCATTTAACTTCTTAAATTTGTAGGATGACACAAAGAAGATTATGAAAGAGACCCTCAAGAAGGAGGAAGCTTTAAAAGAAACAATTTAGGTCAGATGGAATCTGCCAGTTGAAGACTTCGTTAAGCTGAATTTTGATGATGTAGCAAGGGAGACAACTGGCGAAGCAGCAGATGGTTTCTTATGTAGGAATCATCTTGGAGGTTTTATGCAAGCATAGCCTGACGCATTGGTGATGCTAGTGTAGTGGTTAGTAAGTGGAGATTCCAAAAAGTCTAGGAGGAAGGTGATTCAAAGTTGATTGTCCCTCTAATCCAATTCCCAGAGCTGGAACCACCATGGTCTATCAAAGGCATCATTATGAAAGCCCGGCAGATTATTGCCTATTTTCGAGAGATTAAAATATGTCATACATTTAAGTAAGGTAATACGGCTGCCAACCATATTTCTAATTTTACTCGACTTTTACTCAGGTACCTAATCGAAAACTCCTAATTTCCTTAGGCCATGTTTGTTTCACCGGAAAGTCCAAAAAGGAAAAAAAATTCTGAAATACATTTTACATAATTTTTTTTTTTCTTTTCAGGTTTCCTTGGTGTTTGGACAGTGAAAAAAATTTATACAATGGATGAAGAGACCTATACTGTTTTTTAGACCTCTAAGCTCCGACATTGATAGAATCAATCACGGTTGCAACTACTTAGAGATTGACATCACAAGCTCCGGAACTGCTTCTTCTTCATTGAGAGAGAGAGCTTGTAGGTTCGTAGATTGAGAGAGAGGGAAAGAGCTTGTAGGTTTGTAGGATGAGCGAGTGATAGATGAGAGAGAGAGAGATGTGAAGATAGATTGCAGAGGTAAGGAGAGCACGACCGGAGTGAAATGGAAAATAACTTCCGCTAAATTTTAGGGGCAGCTATTTTCCAAAATTTGAGGCCAGTTAATAAAAGTAGTTTCTAGGATTTTATATTTTTCCTTTGAAACCAACGTATAAAAAGTCTGAAAATCCTGGAAAAAAAAATTTCCTCCAATTTCCGATAAAACAAACAGAGGAAATCGAAGAGATAGCAACTTCTCGTTCTGTATCTAATTTGTAATCTGATTTACTTATATATGGTATTTCCTTAATAAGAAAACATAAAGCAAAAAAACAAAAATAAAAAATAAAAAACAAAAAATAATAAAAATTAAAACAAAAAAATAACAAAATAGCATAAAAACTCTGTTGCCCATGTCATCACATTCATGACGGCTTGTTGTTCGAAACATTTTCTGCAACAATAGCTGTGATAGGTCACTTCTCTTTGGCATTACCTAGAAATACGAAGTCACCACTCATCTCTCTCTTGGTTGGATCGGAACCAACACTTATTTTCTATCCTTTAAGGTTCTGTTTGAATAGTCAAATTTGTTGAAAAAATACAGAAAAAATGATTTTTCCGTATGATATGTATGTTTGGATATCTGAAAAGTGTGTGTCTTATAAAAGAAATTTTAATCAAATTTTCGATAAAAAAGAAATGAATTTGTGTTACAAGAAAAAGAAAAAGTGAGGACAATAGTATGTTCCCCATCCTAACCTTCACCATCAAAGCTTCTTCCTTTTAAACTAATACAATGAAGGGTAAAATAGACAGATAAAAAAGTTTTCTAATTCATTCCTATAAATTAAACATCAAAATCAAAATTTAGTGTCATAATCATACATGTTCGTGATACAACGAAAACAACTTCTAAAAAAATTAAATATTACTTTCCAACATATTACATTTGGCAAATTACTTTTCCAACTTACTTTAGCCTAAAGTAGATTCTTCTCAATTTCACATTGAAATCATAATACAACAGAGAAAGAGAGAAGGCGATTAAAGGAGAAGCTCTCTTTCTTATATTTGTTATTTATATTATTAATTTTGTAATATTTAATTATATAGTGACCGACCAACTTCCTAGAGAAAAACATAGTACAAAACAAATCAAATAATTAGGCATTTATATATTCATTGTGGGTAGTGGTATCAATAATAGGGCTCGTAGTGTTACCAACTAACCAACCAACCAAATGTTAAGCATAAGCCACAAAATTTACCAAAATATCCTTCTAAAGAAAATAAAAATAAAATAAGCAAAATAAATATCATGTGTATCTTTGTCTATTACGTCAATAGTTTATGGAACCCGGATCGTCTCAAGTTATAATCACCAATTAATTGATTTGAAACTAATTAGAATGTGACACGTGAGATAATGTGTCACACCATCATTAAAAATAGAATGTTTTTGTCTTCGATTTTTGTATTTGAAAATTTTAAATTAATTATAATATGAAACTTTATCCCACGTGTTATATTTTAATTAGTTTCAAATCAACTAACATGTGATTATAACCTGAGAGGATTCGGATCCATAATTTATTCCTGCAATCATTTAAAACTATAATTTTAGTTACCCATATTACTAATCCGAACGTTGTGACCAACTTATTATTACGTTTTCTATAATTTATTCTTAAAATCGTTTCGAAATGACCAACTTATTATTCCAAAATCATATTTTTAGTTATCCTTCAGGATAATTATATGAATAATTCAAAATCAACTTTCGAAATAGTTATTCGAAATAATCAGTATGAAAACATAATTATAAGAGAACATTTCCTAATATTTATTAATCCTCGAAATTAGTGAATTCGAGGTTATTCATTTAAAGCATAGGAGAAAATAAATCTTAGACTTTCAGGAATGGAGGACTAGAGAAATAAGTCATGTCAAGAGCCTCGAAGATCTTGAAGCATTTAAGAATTTAAATCAATACAGAAGAGTAACGTATCAGTAACTTTGTAACCCCCATATTCATTACTAAATCGAACGTTGTGAAAGCATTTATTCAAATGTTGTATATTGAATTAGATATTTTGGATATTGAATATTCAAATCAAAACGCATGTTCAATCAAGCGTTTTCAATCTGTTCATGAAACGTTGTAAACGGTTAAGTAATGAGTTTGAGGTTATAAAAGAGCAGTGATATATCAGAAATAATGATGGATTTATCAGATTCCTTGGCATTGAACATTCTCAGAGACCTTGCAGAGCTTTATCTTGGAAATTCTCTTTTTTGAAGTTATGTTATGTGTTGTCTTTCTGACCATTCCTAACTGATCTCATCATTTCCCTCTTTGCTATCATTTTTAAAAAGGAAACCTTTCATTGGAACAATCTTTCTTTGATTTAGGCTAGTGAAAGCAAGTATTCGAATCCACTGATTGTTCAAATCAATTTGGTTAACTGACATTTTAGGTCATTTACCGGTTTGTGCATCACTAGTACCAACCCTAACTCGGCTAGACCCTACTTTTAGATTTGTTAATTTGCTTTGGGTTTGGGTCCAACCCCATAGATATTCTCTTTTATGACTAGGTCAATGTGACAACGGGTCGATCGGAATCATGGCATAGACCGTAAATCATTATTGGGTCACACTACCAATTGACTATTATTGATTTCATAAACGGATCCATTTATATACTAAAATTAATATTTTGGTTGATTCGGATTTAATTGCACTTTGCAGCATCATATGTGTATTTGGATACATGAAAGTGCGGGTCCCACAAAAAATGTTTTAATCAAACTCCTTTGATTATAGAAAAATAGTGTTTTTTTGTTTTTCAATAAAAAGAAAAAGAAATTGTGAGAAATAAAAATGAAAAAGTGAGGAGAAAAGCATATTCCCCGTCTTACCATTCACCACCAAAGCTTCCTTATTCTTGCGCTTATACAATGAATGGTAAAATGGATAAAACAAAAACTTTAGTCATTC